>VZTN01030939.1:26658-117025 GCA_013400515.1 Erpornis zantholeuca
GATTAAAAGAAAAAAAAGAAATAAATTTATTATTAACAAAAAGAGAGGGACTGTAACAACTTACTGAAGTAAATTCTGTATTCTACTCTACCAATTAATTGAGATGTTATCCTTCATTGGATTAGAAGTTATCGCATGTAGCTGACCTGCAGATGCCAACCATGGCTAATCTTTCAGGTGTTCCATATTTAAGTTACTTGTTTCTTTCTCCCTCTTTCTCTTCACAAAAGCCTAGATGACTTATTAAGGTGTGGGGTCACCTTTGCAGCTAATATGGTGGTGGTGGACAAAGAAAGCACCATGAGTGCTGAGGAAGACTACATGGCAGATGCCAAGACCATTGTGAATGTGCAAACCCTCTTCAGGTAAGGCATTTTGACACTCTATCTACACATCCTCATTAGTTGTGAGATACTGGATACCTTTTGTGCCAAGAAATTATTCTTTTTTTATTGTACTTAAGTTTTCCCTTGCATGAATTTGTGCCTTACATTTGCAAACTTTTTCCCACCTGCTTAGCAATTCACTTAGGATCCTGAGGCATTCTCCTGAATGCTCAGATGAAATGCTTTACATCCCAAAAATGGATGATCATTTTAAAAGTCAGCTGTCAGGTTTTCAGGAAGGAAAGTAAAGTTACTCTTGAAGAGTTAGGATGAAAGATAGTTGAGAAAAGAAAATTCACAATAATGCTGAAGTCCATATGAAAAGCAGATCCTTCTAATGCTGAAAAGTAAGCAGTACATCACTATGGAGTTAGTAGTAGGTGTTCACATTTTAAATACTTAATTTTGCACAAAAGTTAGGTTTTTAGGCACATATATGCAACATTACAAATGACAGCAATGTGCTAAGAGTCATGAGAGTATAAAATGATCAGTCTAGTAAAGAGGCTGAAGAGGCTGTGATGAAAATCAAAACACTGAGATTTGCTGTTCCTTTTGAGAATTCTCCTCATTAAAGCCTTTGTGTTAAATATCTTGGTTCAATGAAGTATGAAAAAATGTGTCACTCTGAGCCGAGAAAAATATTATTTGCTTAATAAAAACACCCCAAAAATCTCACACAAAAACAAAACACAATACAGTCAACTACAAAATGCCTCCCTGATTTGGGGCTTAAGCCTAGCACTTCCTGGTGTTTATTCTAATAAGACCAGGAAGAAAATTGACAATCATTCAATGTTGCTTTTATTGCAATTACCCATTTTCCATGTCAAGCCTTCCACGAAAGACTGGAGAGAAGTGCATAGTAAAAATTCTTTGAATCCTTCAGTGGTTTAGAAAACTGAGCTCATTAAAAGACAAGTATTTCAATGGAGCTTTTATGTAAATGCAGCTCTGTGAGAATGCAGTTAAGTGCTGTTTGCATTTCTGCATGTGCTCAAAAGAAGCAAAATCTGCAATGCACAAGAAACTTTAGTTCTGTGTTTTTCTAACAGTCAGTTTCTGAGTTGGTACCTGATACTTGCACAGGTGTGTTTCATACTCACACCTATGAAATTTGGGTTGAAACTGTAATCAAGCTTTATCTGTGAATCACTCAGATCTACTCTTAACCATATAGTGCTGGGCATCTCACCGATTTTTTTTTACATATATCAATTTTTCAGAAATACGTTTTACCCCCAAATGGAAAAAGGAGTTGTATCAAAAATAAAACTTGCAACATTTCAATTGTTTTTTTGCATAGTTGTGCTCTACTTTGTAAAAGATCCTAATAGGAAAGCACATACCTTAGGTATCCAATTAAATTTTCTGTACACTCCCTCAGTTGTCTTGCACAATGTTTGCAACTAGATGGCAGCTTTAACTCATGTACGAACTTTAGGTCTGGTTCAGTATTAACACTGCATTTTTACAATGAAAGTAAGTTAAAATAAATATCTTGGTTTAAGACTTAACAACACTTTTTCATAAAGCTTTTTAAACTTTCACCAATAGTGTATTGAATAAATTAGTTTTCTATTTTTTTCCATAAAACATGTACAATAATTTCACTGCACTTTTATATTACATAGAAGTTGTAGAAATAAGTAAGCTTTGGGAAGAGGCATAAGGTACTGTCATTTACTTGTTCTACAGAATAAACTACATTCATTGTATCAAGGTAGATAGCTTTGTAAATGACCTTTAAAAATATATTGAAAGCTTTTTCGTTACTTATGAATAGCTAAGAGCATCAGAAACTAATGAAGAAAAGACTGGTAAAGAGCAACAGCACTTGACACCAACTGTAGTGCTCAAGGGGGATTTAAACCACTGCATTTAATGCATGCTGTTCTGAATGATATCACATCATTGAAGAAGACTCCACTTTAGTTTCACCAGGTGGAATAGAGGATACAGGCTGATCTAAACATCCCTGGTGTGAGTTACTCAGACCTGAAAAAGCCATACGAGAGTGCTGCAGTACTGTTTGGCCTAGGCTGGCAGTTCTCATACACCTGTTCTGTCATTATGCCAATTTACATAAATTATCAATCCTGCTTTGCCAGGAGAGTGTGCTCCCCACCCTGGAAGCCAGAGGAATTGTTTATAAGGACTAGGTTATCAGCACCTTTAGTGCTAGAAGCTCTGCCATCCCAGCTAAAACTGTGATACAACCCTAGCTTGTCTGATAGAAGGAATAAAGATGTGTGACTCAAATGGGCACACTAAGAAAGAACAAGTTATCACAGCTTAAAAATAAAAGGAGAAATTAATAGTCTTGGACTATACCTTAAGACGCTTCTCACTTTTTAAAATGAAATGGGAAGCCAACCACTGAGTGCCTGTAGACAGGTATGAGTCCACCTCAGAAAAGCAGTGGGTTTCCTCAGGCAGTTGGGCTGTACTGCTGTAAAGTTTCATTAGTTAACCTTAAAGGTTGTGTTTCAAGTCCTGCAGGAAGCCTAGTGCCAGCAGTACACCTCCCAGGTTGGTATTTTGGCTGGTATCTAGCTGTCAGCACCAGTTTAGAGATAAACCAGGTGAGGTGCTATGATGGCATTGCATTGTTTTCTTGGTTTATCATTTTGATTTAGGAAAGAATTAAATGTCTCTCTTGCTTGTCTGATTTCCAAATAACCAGTTAGCAGCAAGCCATGCCTTCCATCAGGCTAATGGGGCTTTCTCTGCCCCATCCAGCCCTTTCTTACTAGAGTGGGGTAGAAGAGAGGGATCTTTGCCCAGAATGAGCCTGCTCCAGTGCTGAAAGCTGGCAGGCAGTGTGCCTTACACCCAGAGCTAAGAGGCAACCTCTGCCAGACTACCTGGAGAGTAATTTCCCCTAGTTCAGCTAAAAGGCTGAAAAGTAAGTAGAAAGTAAGTAAAACATTTTACCAATACCAGTTTTGGAACTGATTTCCTGATATAAATCAATGTTAATATCTTGGTGATAAACTAAACCGTCTTTAACAGGAGCCTAGCAGCCTACATTTTTTTGCTGTAGCTGTGTCTATTTTATCATGAGATCAGCTTTTACTATTGCTAACTATCACTATCAATAATTTCCTATTACTCCTGATTCTGAATTCTGTAGTGTTAGTTTTCAAATATAATATGGGATTAACACATATTGGCAGACAGTCTGGATATACATTTCCCCACAGTTAGGCTCTCCTTGAATTGCCATTTTGGTGACGTTTCTCCCTAAAAAAGTGAGGGAAAAGGACAAGACTTTGCAAAAAAGTGCCCTGAATTCCATTTGACACTAACTCACTAAATCCTGCTTCCATGAAAACTGAGACAGATGCCACATCAATGATGTAATTAGTACTGCAGTTATCTATTGCCAAGTATAGAAAAGTACCCTCAGGATCAGCAAAAGAGGCTACAAATGTACATCTCATTTGCTGACACAAATGTGTAGACAAAATACTCAAATAATAATAAATGAGTTCTCTTCCAACTTGTTTAGTATTTAGATGGCATAAACTATGATTTTCTTTGTTTCTTGGAGCCCTAAGTGCTGAGGAGGGGCTCTTTAGTCTGCTGCTTGAAAATCTGTGTAATTCAGCCAGTTCACAGTTGAGCTTTCTTCACTGCTTTTCATTACTGGAAGCCTGAATTGGTGTTAAGTTATAAATATTTTGTATATGTAAATATTTCAAAGTGAGAACATAAGTATACATAAACATACATTTTCTCAGCAACTCCCACAAGTGTCACTTTTCATTTATATTGCTCAGACTGTAGTCACAGCATACAAACAGACCTCAAGAAAGAAAAATCAACGCCAAAGGGTACATAAATCAGTAGTGGTTTACATGCAACCAGGTATTAAGTGCAAGCTTTATACTTTTGCATTTTTTGTTGTTTCCTACAGATCTGTGATATTGTAGCAATCATTAAATAAAACCTCTGATAATGAAATTACGTGGTTTCTTTCTAGCATTTAAGTATTTTGTGAGCTCAATATGTGCTTCTTTGTGAATACTATGGAGAATGTGTTGTAGTTTCCTCTGCTGTTGGGCCAGCATTTCACAGGGCCCAGACCCACCACAGGTTTCAGGGACTTCATTAAAAACGTGGACACGAGCACAAACTGTAGCTTTATGCAGAGCCTTGCATTTGAGAATTGTTATAATTAGAAGTATAACCACTACATTCTGTTAAACTGCAGGTTGTTCTCCAGCCTGAGCATTATCACAGAGCTCACTCACCCAGCCAACATGAGATTCATGCAGTTCAGAGCCAAAGACTGCTATTCTCTTGCTCTATCCAAATTGGAAAAGGTAAGGAAAATTGCCTCCCCCCTCTAATTTAAATGTTATAATTTTATTACTTTTTCTGATTTTGTAACAATGATTTCATAACAAGTAGAAACAGTGAAATGATTTATGGTTGTAGAGCTACCGTAAAAGACAATTTTTTTTCAAAGTTCTACCCTCATTTAAGAATAAAGTTTGATTTGATTTCATCACTTTACAATATAATATTAATCAAGCAACTCTCTGGTGGAATTTGCTCAAGGAAAATTAAATATTTTTGGATAACTGAATATTTAGAGCTAATGTAGTTGTCCAAAAGGCTGACACAGGCGATTAATGTGGGACATCTTTTAACTGACTAAATGCTTAAAACATACAGCTTTTGTTATAATCTATTTTTTTAATTCCACTTCATTTTAAAGGCACTATAATCATGTCTTCTGAACACATTTCTGTATCTGTGTGAGATATTAGCATTACTAGGACGGTTTGAGAACAGCAATTTTTCTCTGTCAGAGTGATGATAGGGACAGTGACACTACTTAAATGCTAGATAAAACCTTCATATTCTATACACTGACGTGTATTTGGAATTTTCAACCCGTGGAACTCTTTGGCTGTATGGAGATAAATTTAATTTGCTTGTTCAAAATACAGTTACTTAAACAGGTGGAGCATAGGAAGTAATGTTGTGCATCTGTTTAGCTCCCTAAACTCAGGGACAATCCTCTTTCTCACTGATCTTCATTGGTGATCTGACCTACTCACCTCTGCACTTCACAAATCTTATACTAGTATCACCTTCATGATCTTTCAGGCCTTTGTCTGAGTTTGTGAGAGACAAATAATATCACTGTGGCAGTCTTCAAGGGCAGAAATCCTTCACTACAGTATTTTCTTCCTCCCCTGTTGATCTCTCAATCAGTATGATTGCTGGGTTTTCTCCTCTAGCCTCCCAATCTGTGCCCCTCAGATACCTTGTGGATCTTGGCGAATTTGAATTCATGCCAAAATCATTATCATTATGCAGATTTAATATATAATTTCCATTTCCTAGCTGTACTGTAAATTTCCTACATTTTGGGGATTTCAGAGAGTCTGCTATTTACTGTATAATATTCACGTAGGTAATTTTAATATATACTTAATGGAGAAGAACCTTTTCATAGAAACTTATCTTCCCAGTCCAGTTTCCTACAGAGGAATTGAATACTGCAAAATTCACCCTGAGTGGATGAGACAGCATAAGGATGAGAAATAAATCTTTTACTTGGTTGAATATCACACTTACATGTTGACCACAAGATAGAAATATTTGGGTGGCCTTTAGACAGTTAAACCAGGGTTTTTATCTCAGTTCTTTCTTGCTTTTCATTGGCTCCTTAATGTTTCAAGCAAATGTTCTGGAAATACTTAAAAATATTTTAATTTCTTGACTGTCTTTATTAATTTATTGTGCAAAAGCTGTGAAGATAGGTTGGAAGCTGAGCATTTAATGAACTTCCTATCCAAACTATGCTCTGCTGAAATAGAGGTAGATAAATTATCTTAAAGAAAGAACATTTTCTTCATTGCTGTTGCAGTCGCCTGCTGTTGATATTTCCCAGTCACTTCATCTTAACATTTGCAGGGAGAACTTCACAGGTGGTACTGTAGTTCATTTGATGTTTCAGAACTCCCTCATGCAAAATGAAAGGCAATTAAAGACTCCAGTAAAAATTACCTAAAGCAGTCAAACATACAGTTACTTGTTATTTCTGCATTAAGCACCTCATTTCTGTAAAGACTAAGAATATCAGGCAAGTTGCCTTGAGGTAGCAGTGAAACACACTTGCAAAATTGGCTTTTCAACCTAATGGGCTGCAGAAGACAGATACACAAATCAGATGTCCATCTGCTGTTGCAGCTGCAACTTCTCTCATTTTAGAGATAAATAAATCTGACAGTAATCTCAGCACTGACATAGGAGATAGCTTTTATACAAGAGAGAATAAGAAAAACAAAACACCCACACTCTAAACTTAAAATCTATGTTCTCCATTTGTCTTGCATAAGGAAAAAAATGAAGTAACCACTCCCTCTTTCCTGAAAGAAAGGGTTTGTAATGTTTTGGGTAAGAGTCACACTTTAGTTTGCTATGTTTTTTTTCCAAGTAAATATTGCAGGTGTTAACAATGAAAATTATAATGCTCTAAGTGATCATTTTGAAATAAGTACAAATTCCTGTATCTTTTAATCAAACCATCCTGTGATTTTGTATCTTCCATAGGGATAAGCACACAGATGTTAGAAATCTATGTGGGATGGCCCAGTATATTTGCAGTGATTTATACACAGCCAGGCTGTTTTTTTAACATTCAGGATGGGGCCTCCTATTTCATGTGTCCATTTTTTTTTCTTTAATAGCATTCGGGTATTAAGCAGATTTGAATCAATGCTAAGTAATAAAAACCAGTAATTACATATGAGTTATAAAAAGAGATTGGTACCTCTTATTTTTGCTGTCTTATTTTACGAATGAGGAGTTTGCTGCATATTTGTAGGAAGAAACAATGTTGAGAGTAAAGGGATTTTATACTTTTGACTTTGTTCAAGATAATATCTACTTCATGTTTTTGTTACAGTCCTTCCAAAACCAGCATTAAAAACGTTTTTTCTATTATTTAATTCCTTAACAGAAAGAGCGTGAGAAGGGATCTAACCTGGCATTTATGTTTCGATTGCCCTTTGCTGCTGGCAGGGTTTTCAGCATCAGCATGTTGGACACACTGCTTTATCAGGTACTGTGAACACTAATGAGACTTAACACAAAGATTATCACCCATTTTATTGTGCTTAATTGCTAGATGACCCTATTTTCTGATATAGGATCCATTTAAGTGCATCTATACTGGGAACAATCAATGGCAAAAGATGATGGAGGATGCTCCACATGATGGTATTAGTTGAGTTGTCAATCCCAATATCACCCTTTGATTGCACAAAATCTGATGTTACATAATATATTACTGTTTGTGTACCTCTCCACAGTCAAATAGCTTCAATAAGGCCTACATAAATTACAGATTACACAGACTAATAATGCTTGTACTCTGCAATAAAAAAGGCAGTGCCCATTGCCACAGCATCATGTCCCTAACAGAAAGGAACAGAATTACTTTAATGTGTAATTTATTAGTCTCCTGCATTTGCTGATAAAGGCCTCAATTACTTCTTAGTCTCCTGTCCTCTTACTCATGTTGACTAGACCTCCAGAGGCTCAATCATTACGTTTTACAGTAAGCCATTCATGCCCTTGCATGGAATATATTCAGTGGTTACAAAGAGACAGTAGGGAAGAAAAGGCAGCAATTCAACCTTATTGCTCAGAGTCTTAGGAAATAGTGATGACAGTCAGTGAGAATAAGGGAAGGGCACAGCCTCAGAGAGTTGAAGAAAAAATATCAGAAAATGTAGTCAGGGCAAATGGAGGCAGTAGTTGCTAGTTTCAGGGTGAAAAATAGGCCAGTATTGCTCACTGTTCAGCCGTGCCCACGCTTCTGCTCACTCTGACGCACCAGGATGCCCAAGCAGCAGCCCCCAGCGCTACCCTTCAAGGGTCAGGGCACACAGCATAAGCAGGAACACCACCATGGCCCACATCATCTGCTCACCTGAGCAGTCTCCTGCTTTGCCTGTACCTAGGGACAGCCTGTGGATGCTTTTGTATTCAGGTGGAAAACATCCTTGCAGGGAAATTAATTTACTTGGTAATTTGGTGCATGAAAGGTGTTCTTTCATCGCAGTTCTGCTTCCAAATAAATTCCCTGGAGGCAAACCCAACATCAATAGAAAAATTCCTGGAGCTAAACTTTTCTCAAGAAGTCATTAATATCTAAACCAGTCATGTATATGGACATATATATTTTAAAGTTCTAGAAATAAATGTATTTTCAGATAAAACATCTTCATAATCATGCCCCAGAATATCAATGTCACATACAACAAAATTTAAAAATAAAAAAAACCCCTAAGACACATATATAGACACAGATCTGTCAATCATCAACAGTTCCTGCCAGCACATATGTAACTTTAATATTTTATATTTGCTCCTAGACATGAGTAGTCATGCTGTGACTTGACAGAGTAACACCATTCACCAGGAAGTGTTTAGAACAAAGAGCCTCACATGTTCATTCTCACTTAAATTCCACCTATCCTTCCTTTGAACTCCTACTGCTCATAGGTGAACTGTTATTTTTCTAGAATTATCTTTCTTATTCCAAGTTAAAAATTCTATGGCAGCAACTATTCGTTCTTTTTCATGGTCCCATTTTCTTCTGCAAGAAACAGAGCAAATGACATGGGGAAATCAGGGTTCAGCTGGTGCTTCCCATTATAGGCCAAAAGAAAAGCCTTTGAATTGTCTTTAGGACAGTGACTGAGAAATGAAAACTTGGTCTTGCAAATCCTGGTGAATACACTTGTTAATATAATGAAAACTCCATGGCAGAAACTATGCAACCAAGATAATAAATTAGTTTAAGTTGCAAACAAATTTTCTTCGAGATGCTCCTTGGTGTTTAGCCCATCACAACTGGGAGACTACCAGTTCAAAAATTAAAGTGGTTGAATCACTGTGTATCAAATGAAATCCATCTAGTTTCTGAGTTTGAACAAATACAGATTCTGTAACTCTAAAGGACTTCTGTTAATACCTTTGTAAGTTATTTCTCTGTGAGCACCTCTTTGTTAGCCATGCATTGGCATGAAGCCAGCAGAGCTATGTGTGTGCTGCGTTCCAAGGACTGCAATGCTGCCCTGCTACACCCCAGTACAGCTGGCAATGAACAGCTCAGCCACAGCTGGCAGAGCACCCACATGGCCCTCTCATTCCAGCAGCCCAACCCAGGAGGAGAAATATTTGTGATTTTAGCTGATCTAATGTCTCTTCCTGGCCTTAGTCTACACTTCTACATTAAACTTAATTTCTACCTTTTAACCAATAGAAACACACTTCTGTTAGCAGAGAGACAAGGCATATCAACCCTTAAAAACCCTTCAGATTACTCATTTGAATTAAAATAATAGCAGTTTCACCTCAGAGGTACCCACTGAGGGCTGCAGACCCATCTAACAGATGCTAGCATTTCTTTTTCACAGAAGAGTTCATTATAATTTCACACCTCATAGGGCTAACACCTCACTTCCACTGACACATTCATCTTTGCTTTTATCGTGCCTTGTTATGCCTTAGTCTCCTGAATCTTGTATGTACATTGCATGCACATGTAGAGCCAATTAAAAAAAAACTTATTTTATATAAGTAAATTCAGCCAAAAGAAAGGGATAGGTATTTCTGCAGAGATTAAGACACTTAAAGAGATGGATTGTAAACACGGATGTGTATTTTCTTTGAAATTCACACATGGTGCTAGTGGTTACCTACTCACCTGTTCATTAAAGCTTTGTTCTTTCTTTTCTGTCTCTCCTGTTAAAAAATCTTGCAGTCATTCGTGAAAGATTATATGATTTCTATCACAAGACTTCTGCTGGGACTTGACACCACACCAGGATCTGGATTTCTTTGTTCTGTAAGTTAGAAAAATTAAAAGAAATGAGTACAGAGTACCAGAGAAGATTCTGTACTGTCTGCAAAATACTTTAACTTTCTTTGTATGGCATTTCCTTTTGTGAAAGTCCTAGAAAGGCCATCTGTTTCCTTTTTCATGAGGGAGAAGATGAGGAAATTAAACTGAAAACATACTCATTTTTAATTCCATGGCAAAAAACATCTCTCTGAGAAAACACAATGCATTCTATTAAGCAGAAAACTGGAAGTCAGGAAAACACAGGAATAGTGCATTTTGTATGCAATAGCAATGGCACTTCAGCAACCAGTTTTAAAATTAAGTGTAAAAAGAGCAGGAAGCACTTCCTGTATTGTACAGCCTGGCCAGGACTTCCTATGGGCAATAAAGGGCAGAAGTAGTTTCTACGTAAAGATCAGATGTATTAAATCACTAGGTGTTGTAGTTAAAAAGTCATCTTGTTATTACATATGCCAATATTTCCTGCTGCAATTTAAATGTGTATATACATACACACATAAAAAATTAAACAACTGAAGTCATTTCTACTAAAATAAACTTCCCCTTTGTGTTTCCTCCCGCACCCATCATACCCTGGGTAGTAAACAGATTAATACAAGTTGAGCTAGTACAAGTTGCTTTGTGGGGATCTATAAAGATTGACAGGAAGTTATCAATGATGGTTTAAGAAAGTTGTTTAAATAAAAAAGACGTATTTCTTGGTCAAACATTAAGCTTCATTACAGTGAATGTAAGAACACTTGAAAGTACAATTGAATCTCTAAAAAGGAACTCATATATCTCAAAATAAAGCTAGTAATTAAATAAGTGAGCTTGATTTAAGACTTCTTTATGCCACTTATGCTTAGTGTATTAATTCCTCCCACTCCCTTGTCCCCACATATTCAGCCTGCAGTTTGGCAGACAAAATTCAAATTCAAAATACTCATGCACTGTGGTCTGTCCACACCAGTTTCTTACTGCTGACAATATATAGTTTATTCATTTATATTTTAGTCAAATAGAAACATTAGGTGAAGGCTGCCTTGTAAATTTTAAGCCCAGAATTTCATAATGCTAAACTGCTTCCACTACAATGTCTTCTAAACAGGGAGAAAACACAAGAAATAGTCTGAAAAACTCAAGAGAAGTTACAGATTTGTTGTGGAGCAAAGGTGCAATACTACAGTAGGATAATTACCAGATAGTGATTTTTTTTTTCATGAGTAGCATAGTGAGCAAGTGATAAGCCCTCAAGAGTTAAAAGTCATCCTTCCTATTTTTATCTGTTCAGATGAAGATCACAGAAGAGGATCTGTGGATTAGGACATATGCCAGACTGTATCAGAAGCTTTGTTCCTCAACAGGAGACATTCCAATTGGAGTCTACAGGACAGAGTCCCAAAAGCTCACAACATCCGAGGTGGGTCAGTTCACTGGGCTTTTCTGTGGGTTTGTGTCTCTGCTGACACGTGGATGGTGCCACTAACCTGGGCTGAGCCCCAGGCTCCAGGGGTGTCCAGAGCCAGTGGACACCTGGGCTTTGATTCCTGAGCTCACCTGCAGGGAGTGGATGGATGGAAATGAGGGGCAGTGGGCACGGCCAGGACAGGCTGGGGAGAGGGCTCTGCTCTGACCTCACCTGCGGTCACCAGTGGCTGTGTCTGTAACAAACCCTGTAACCAGGCCCTCTTGTGTCAACAATGCCAGTGCTGTGGCTCCAAACAGATGGCATTTCACTGCTCATGTGACCTTTGAATTCATTCTCTTGTTGCTCATTTCTAGTTAGTGTTATTCAAAGTATTGTGGGATGCCTCTAAATTTAGCTGCCAAACAGCAGTAATATTTTATATATGTATTTCTGGGTTTGCCACAGAAATGTGTATATTTCCCCATCTCCTTGTATACAAAGAATGGCAAAAATATTTTTTCCTGACTATTGAACATACCTTTTCGTTTGGGCAGCTTTGATTTCTGTCATGTATTTGTTTATGTGACCATTACTATTCTCATCTCATTAAACCATGGCTTTAAAATGCAACAGTGAGCAACAACTCTCTCCTTTCTTCTGAAATACTCAGACATAGTTTACAGTAATTTCCAAGATAGGCAATTTATACTTCACTTTCCATATTGCAGAAAAATATTAGAAAACATTAAGACATATAATGCTTAATTGCCAAGATTTGCTCTTGAGGAAGTAAAACATTCTACAGAAGTTAATTTTTTTAAAAGGGTGACAAAAAGCTGTGCAAGATTCCAGTCAGTTCACTGGGTGTATCTCTTCATGGACCACTGCTACCTCTGCACGTGGCTTTTACAGGTTAGCCAGTGGACTCTGTCACTGCAACAATGGCTGTTGAACTATAGCAGCCTTAACATAATCCAGCAAAATCATTCCTTGGAGGGGAATGTAGTCAGCCTCTCTGCTAGTATGGAAAAGTAGTCTGACACAGCTTTCCACAAAACAGAGGACATAACAGATTTTAAGAATTCATTAGATAAGGATAAGATAAAATTCATGGCAAGGCTTTATTCTCACCTTCAGGGCTGGCTGTTTAACTTCAGGTCCAAAAAAAAAAAGAATGAGGAGTTCTGCTATTACTTCCTACCAACTATCACAGGTAATCTCACAAAGAATTTGAGTTCAATCAGGTAGAGGAGTAAGGAAGGGAGCTTGGAGAAACCTCCTAGTTAAATTTTCAAATTGTCAGGTACTGGACAAACGTGGAAGAATGGCACTCCTCGTTTATTAAGTGAAGGAAAGCAGTTGCTGGTCTTTTGAAGCTGAAGGCTCTGAATGCAGACCTCCTGTGGTATTTTCACACAAATACTAGTTCAATTTCTTGTTTAGTGAGTGAGGATTTGTGCAACCTTTCCCCTCTAGAGAGGGGCAGGGAAATCTCCCATCACTTACCCCTTCCCCAGAATACAAAAGAGCAACATCCAGCTTTGCATCTGTGGCCTTTATGGATAGACACCTACAAATGCAGAGAGGCTGAAAGCCCTAATCTTTCTGCAAAGTGTTTATTTTGGAGTTGCAGGAATTTTTGACTGATTTCATTAATGAAATATTAGCATGGGTTATCATTTTAGCTTCTCAATACATTAAGCCAGAAAAATGTCATCGGGTAAGATCTTTAAAATGGAAATAAGAGAAAAGTAATTCACTCTTTTTACTCAAGAACTATGAACTTGTAACCATAAATTTGAAGGTTTATAACTCAGAGAACCTTCAATATAATAATCAATTTGGGTTTAAACAGACATAAGAAACTAGATTTGTACTGCACATACCTGGATGCTGTCAGGTAATGACATGGGTACCATAAGTCATGAGGACAAAATATGCCTATATTAATATTTAATATGTAGTTTATCCTTTGGCACTCCCTTTTTCATTATGCAAATGAGAAGCCCTCACTTCACTGACAGATATTCATATTTCTTTAAAAATAAGGAAGTTTTTAGTGACCCAGTAACTAAATAACAAGTGGATCTAGCCTGCCTCTCAATGACTGTCACACCTATGACCCAAACCATTTCCATTACATTCAAAAAATATAAAAAAGAGATATGAAATCCTTTTCCATTACCTGTGTGGCTGCTTTTCTGTGGCTCCTGTTTAATGGTCCATATTTGTTTCTTTAGATCCACTTCTGTTTAAATTGTCTTTTGTTTTCTTTTTCCCCTTCCTTTGTCAGTCACGAGACATGGCTTCACAAGTAAGTATTTGCTTATTGTCTGCCTGTTTCTGGGTGTCCTGCTTGAAGCAACCCTCACACACCTGCTGGCTTGCTCACTCCCCCCAAGGTGGGATGGGGAGAAAACTGAGAGGGAGAAATCTTGTGGGTTCAGGTAAAGTTAGTTCAAAAAGTTAAGCAAAAGCTGTGTGTGAAAGCAAAGCAGAGCAAAGAATTTGCTCACACTTGTAATGGGCAGGGGGAGTTGGGCCATCTCCAGGACAGCAGGGACAGCTGGGGCACAGCTGGGGAGACAAATGCTGCAAGTCCTCCCATTCCTTCACCTTCCTGGAGCTGTTCCTGCAGAGCACCATGGATAAGGGATATCCCTTTGTTGGGGTCAGGTGTCCTGGCTGCGTCCCCTCCCAACTTCTCATGCTCCCCCCCAGCCCACTCACTGCTGGGGTGGGTGGGAAGCAGAAAAGGCCTTGGCTCTGTGTAAGCACCACTCAGCAGTAACAAAAACATCCTCCTTATCAACACTCTTTTCCCCACAAATCCAAAACATATCCCTTACCAACTGCTATGAAGAAGTGTGACTCAATCCCAGCCAGAAATGGTACGTTAGGTTAAATTGTGGGAGTAAAATCTTCACAGAAAATGGAACTATGCAATGCATCATCCTTGAGTAAATGGATCTTAAAGCAACATTGTTCCGAACACAAAAGTCTTGCTAAAAATATGAAAGCTGTCAGACTGGGACTTTTGAAGAAGCCCAGTGGAATTCTGGTTCCTTCTGGGCCCGTTCCTGTTGAATTCTGAAGATTAAAAATCATCTTTACAGTGAAAAAATCATCTGGTGAAAGTCTTGATCTTAAACACCTTAAATGCTAGTGGAGAAAAATCCCCAGGTTTATCATAAAAGGAATATGTGGTTGTACTTAGCAATGGTTTAGACAGCTTTTGGAGCAGAAAAGCATTTCTAGAACCCTGGATGCAAGGTAGCATTCTTGGTAGGCAGAGTGGTAAAGTTTTGTTAAGATAGAACTTGTAGTAAGGTAAAAATAAGGCACTGCTTCAAAATGGAACAGGTGAAACTACACATTCCAGCTGTTTCACATTTTACACACAGTTCCCAGGGAGCAGAAAGGAAAGGGAGCAAAAATCTAAAGTTAACTGATATGTGGTGTTATCACCACGGACACCCTCATCATCTCAAATACGCACATTGGTGTGTCCGTGACTACATTCCCCTTCCTGCCATGTGTTGACCCACCTAATGTTTAGATTTTAGGGCATGAAACATTCTCTTAGAACACCATGCCTGAGTGGGTCACAGATGTCTGGCAGCACAAGTGAACAATCACACCCTTTAGGGCACACAGTGGGAAAGTGAGACAGGAACCTGCCTTTAAAAAACAAAAAACAAACAAAAGCAAGAGTTTGAAGACAAATGTTTCTTCACTGTGTGGCACAGGAGAACACACCAGGTCATCAGTTATGGTTCTCATGCACCAGATTTACCTGCTATGGAACAAGGAAATGAAATTCAATGAAAACAATGAAACTTCAAAATAATGATAATTACAAAAGTATTTTTAAATGAAGTTCAAGATTGGTTAAAACAGAGGGAGACACACAGAAGTACTTTGCACTAGGCTTTTGTCTTCTCTGTGTTTAACAGCTGCCACTGGCAGACACACTTTTGTGCTGCTTTTGAAAGAGAGTTAGGGCTTTGATTTTGCTTTGTCTTTAAAGTTGAATTTTTTCCTCTTGCATACAGCAAGGGGCCATTCTGCACAGCTTTCTCAGCAGGCACAATAAAAATTTCCTAGTTGGCTGAAATAAATATTTAGCTTTATCACTTTCCTTTATGATTTCAGCTCACCCGTGTCAGTGTTTCAAAAGTTCAAGTTAAGGATTTACAAATTCACAGAAACAAAAAATTTATTCTTCTACTTGGCTCCTCCCTCTTAATCTCTGGCTCAAAAAGTGACTTTCCCTCCTGTAGTAATGAGGATTGGGATTGGTTTCTGCCTTTCCACTAATGCTGCCAGCAAGTCCAGTTATTTGTTTCATCAAGAGCTTGACAAGGAAAGCTGCCAATGAAGGCAGGAAGAAAGGCAAAACAAGACCATCCTCTACACTCAGTTTGTATCAGATTTGTTCATACCAAATAGCTCCTTCCTATCCATAAGTAGCTCCTTATCCTACAGAATGTACTCTGCCTAACTTAGTCCTTGCTGTAAAATGCACACAACCCCAAAATGACAGAGTGTCAAACAACAAAATCAAATTGCATTCCTGTTCAAAGGGTTCCAGGTTCTCTCCTCGGCCATCAGTGGAGTCAGTAACAAAACTTAAAAAATCATGTAGTTTAAAAAAAAAAAGAAGAAATCCCTTTTCTATTGCAGACTAAGCTGAAGAGCCTCAATAAATTAGCTGCTCTTTACACAAGGCTTATTACAAGATCCTAGTCTAGAATATTAAAAATGTGATTTTACTTGAAGTACTACAACGTGAACATCTTTAGGGTTCTTTTTAATTATGGAGTTTGATTGTTTTGCTGTTTGATTGGGTTTGTTTGATGCTTTTTTCTTTTTTTTTTTTTTACACAGATAAAAGCTAGTTTGTGCAAAAGTGAAAAATATAAATATCTTTCACTCTGTATCCAGCTTACTCATATCAAATACTATTTTATGGACTCCAGAAACCTCAAATTCTGTGGTGAGCCTCTTACAGACTGGTTGTATTCAGCACTGATGAGGCCAGCAGAATCTTGCTTTCAAATTTCTGCCTAGCAGGAAAAGGCCATTCAGTAGCTCCTTGGTTAAATTTGCTTTATTTGCTGATCACAACCAGCATATTCTGTTTGAGGGGATTCACACAAACTCAGCCTGTTCATTTGCATCATCTTTTGTTTTATACTTCATGTATTTATTTTAAACACTCACCACGTTGACATCAGTGACCAGTAACTTGGTAATGTGTATGTACTGACACCAGCAAGGACTTCTCTATGTCAACATCAATAAAAGACATTCAAATAGCACAAGAGTAACTCAGGATTGTAAGGAAGTGGTTTTGAAACTAGAAGATAAAACTTCTCGTTAAATCTAAGATACAGATTGAAACAATTTTGAAGCTATCTTTTGAAATGCTTCCTCTTATGTTCCCCATGAGCTTCTGTATGTTAGAAATGCACCTGTAGCCCATCCACCTGTGTTATTTCAGTACTTGGACTTGCACAAACTATTGGTCTTACTTGGGTGGCATAAGGAAAACACAGCAACAGAGGGACGGATTTTGGCTTTTAATTATGGCGGGGTTTTGTCGCTATATGAGGGAAATAGCATCATCACTATTCTTTAAAGTAGGAATCACAAGGGGTACCCTGAATCACATGAAGGTGATTACTGCATCCTAATTTCATGTATGCTGGAAGGTAAGAATGCCTGGGAATCTGAGACGCAGTTAACAGGCACATTTCTACCTGTGACCTTAAGAGAGTACTGAAAACAGTGCAGCCAAAGTTGAACCATTACTTAACGAATCCACAACACACATCTAAACAGCAGTTACACGACTTGAATTCCTGAAAATATGCAGACTGGGAAGAAAGTGGAGAAGTCATTCCAAACTGATTCCTAGATTCGGGAAGGGCAATATCAGAAGGCTAAAGATGCTCCTCTCAGAATCACAATGCAGTTGGGCACAAAATAACACTTACCTGCTTTTGCACTTGACAAAAGTCTTTATAAATGAGCTTTTAACATGAAAAGTCAAAGCCGAGTAAAGGGTGCCCAGTTCAGGGACACTTGTTAAGAGTACAAAGAGCTGAATCCCCTCGGCTCCATTGCAGCCAAACCCCATGTCCAACTGCACTGTTGGAAAGAGGAGAGAACATCTTCATCTGCTTCCATCTAATAGAGCCCTTCATCTCATGTCACTTTCCTTTCAAGTCTCAAATCTCCATCAGCGTGGAGGAATGGGAGGACACCAAAGACACCAAAGACCAGTTCAGCTGCCGCGGCAATCACCGGAACTCAACATCCAGTGACCAGTCGGACCACCCGCTGCTGCGGAAGAAGAGCATGCAGTGGGCACGGCGCCTGAGCAGGAGGGCCCCCAGGCACTCTGCTAAAACTGCTGAGAAGATCAACCAGCAGAGGATGAACCTTTACAGGAGGTCAGAAAGGCAGGAGCTCGCCGAACTCGTGAAGAACAGAATGAAGCACCTGGGCCTTTCTCCAGCAGGATACGGTACCACTGTTACAGTCCTTCAATAGCAACATTAATATTGTGCAAGATGAATTTATTTGTAAGAGGTGATGGAGCCATAAACAAAATACTAAGTTTATGATAATGGTTTTTGTTTTGTTGGTTTAGGACTGGGTTGTTTGGTGTTTTCATTTACCAAGAGTAACTTGGAGTGTTTTTAATGCATTCTATTATCACCCATTCCTCTGCCGAGATGGAAGGCTCGGAAGGCAGCATGTCAGTCACATTTATATTTAGCTGATGATATGTGTATGCTGAATATAAAAACATTCCCCAGTCATTGAAAAGCTGCACCATATTCCCACAAACCCCTTGAAATAAAGAAGAAGACGGCTGTTATGAAGTTCACTCATATGTCAAGGCAGGGAGTTTATATGTGAAGGATATCACCTTTTCCCCACAGTTTTCAAAAATAATGCCAACTTATCACATTGAAGTCATTTTTAGAAAGCATGTTTCACTAGGTCTGTAGATGCCATTTTTATCCATCAAATCACTCTCCAACAAGGCTGATGTTGGGTTGCTTCTTAGTTTGTCAGATTATTTTGGGGTTGTTTATGGACAAGAGCTCTTTAACACTTTTTAACCCATGCACCACAGCTGGCTGGGTTGCCTTTCTCTGGCCTTTGCTCTGTAGCATGTTGGGTGGAAACCCCAGGACTGTGGGTTTTCATTTCCTAGAAACACCAGGAATGTCTAGATATGTAAATACAGGGTCTTTATTCCACACCCCATCTGGGTAATTTCTGTGCCTTCTGTCTTTGATGTTTCTATCCAACTCTGCAGAATGGGTCAGGGTTAAGTATTTTCCAGAGGTTTCACAGGCCACAATAATATTTGATCAAACACAAAAAGGTTTTGTAAATTTAATTATTATTTATACTAGTAACAACAAAACTTTATTGCATTCCTGCAATTATGCATTTTCAAGTCCTATT
Source organism: Erpornis zantholeuca (assembly GCA_013400515.1). Taxonomy (NCBI): domain Eukaryota; kingdom Metazoa; phylum Chordata; class Aves; order Passeriformes; family Timaliidae; genus Erpornis; species Erpornis zantholeuca. The sequence goes on from VZTN01030939.1 coordinate 45,827, forward strand.
TAAAAGCCAAAAGTAAGTATTCATTTCAAATTTAGGGCTATTAGATACCATCTATAGAGCAGCAAAATCTTGATAGTTAAGTGCTTTACATGATTACATTTATCTGATTCTGAGTTATACATTTTCCTAAAAAGCTAAAGAGGATTTACACAGAAGCACTGCCTCTCCTTTTGCCTCTCCTCTTTAGTCTGATCAGATTAAAACCAGTCTCATTGCAGCAGCCCAAGGAGTGTGCAAAGAGAAAATCATACAAAGATACTTTACTGGCAGCTACAAAAGTGTACAAAAAAATCATCAGCCTTCATTTGCAACACATCATTAGGAGAACAGTTAAAAATGCAAGAAAGACACCAATTTCTACTTACACAACCTTCACATTTCAAGCCCCTGGCACAGGTCATAAAAGGGAAGTGCTTCCTAGATAAGTAGAAAAAGGGAAAAAAAGGTTTGTGTTGATGGATAAATCTGGAGATGGATGAGAATGCCATACACCTGCATTTAACCTTGGTCATCATTTGAACTTGATGCCAGCCAAGCACAGGATTCCCTACTCAGCATAAACTTACCTAAGCTTCAGGACAGATTGGTAAATCACACTGAAATTGGATTACATTCAAAATTGCTGACTGAGAAAAAGCAGAAGTTTTTTAAAACAGGATGTTTTTAGAGCTGATAACTCAAAAGATAATAATGTCAGGTAGTTTCAATTCGAGTACAGTTGAAAAGAAATTGCTAAACTTACTTGAAATCTGACACTTTTTTACAGCTCTATGAACTTTAATGAAATTTATTAGTCAGAAATAATGCTTTCCACAATTCATTTGTAAATGTAATTTATTTGGTACTTTTTTCCCCTGTCCTCTAGATGAAATGAATGATCATCAGAACACCCTTTCTTACATCCTGATCAACCCTTCTCCAGACACAAGATTAGAGCTGAATGATATAGTGTAAGTTAAAGCACACACATCAAAAAATAAAATTACAAGATCTGAAAAAATAGAATATGGAGAATTCTATTTAAAGAGACATCTAATTATATTATTTATGTACATATTTAAAATATACATACAAATATATGATACATCTATCTGTAATGTTCTAAACCTATCATCTTCCTATTACTCTGTATTTTAAATTGAAAAATATCTAACCAATGCTACCACATTGAACTAAACTGAGCACCTTCAAAGTAAGTCTCCAAGTCTTCCCCAGATCTCTTCAGCATTCCAGCTCTATGCACTTACCCAGGCTTGCACCACCTTGTTTTAGTAACAGCTGTAATTTCTCTTTGTAGATACTTGATCCGACCTGATCCATTGACTTATGTTCCAAATGCTGCACCCAGCCGAAAGGACAGCTTCTGCAATACAGTGGGACAAGACACCAGGGAGGAGACACAGCTTTGATATGTAACTCACCACACGATTCAGAGACAATTTTATACACACCTTGTTTCCACTAACCATTTTGCAAACCCAGCGGTACATTTTATTCAGATTTTGGAAACAAAATGACAGTGGGTAAGTGACCAAATGCAGAAATGTGGTGCCTAGAAACTCTGGTTTCAGGGATTGTCAGGCTTGTGGCCTGTTCAGTATGGTGGTTTGTCAGCTTAACAGAATGATGGCACCTGTTGCTATTTAACCCATATGAACAAATGCCAGATTCCACCACATGTTTTGCTTAGATGCTCCTAAGCGTATTTATGCAGGTGGCAGCATGTCAGTGACTGAGCTTCTGACCTACATCAGATTATCTGATGCCCATAGAGAGGCAATGCCTATTTTGTAGTAGCAAATATGTTAATACCTAAAGCTACCAACAAGGCTTTGCGTGTCAAAAACTCAGTCTTTGAAATAATTTTCAATCTCAGCCTGTTGCCCTTTTGTATTAGTACAGATTAGTTTCAGTCCTATTGTAGCCTCCAGGACCTGAGTTTTTGTCCCTTGGGTTTACACAGATCAGGTTGAATGAGACACAACCTGGTCACACCGCAGAGGTTGAGATTGAGACACATCAATGGAAGAGGAGCCCAATGCAGGAAAGTCCCTCTCACCTCACACAGGCACCCCCCCACACTGGCAGAAAACTGGGAAGTTCCTGTGTGAAGCTGCATACAGTGGTAGCTCAGGTGAAACACAACTCTTTGAACCTTGGTGAGTTTTTCTATAGAAGTCTGAACAGACTATAAACACAAAAGTGAGAGCATCCTTCCAGGGAATGATTCCTACAACAAGCCTTGTACATTTTCATGAATATGCCAGAACTGCAGTTGTCCAAAGCATTTCATGCCCAGTCATCCAGATTACCCAAAAGCAATACATTTTCACAAGAAATTATGTATCTCATTGAAACTTAAAGTAATTTATAACCCATTACACAAAATGAATGTAATTCCATATAGTGTGTAAAAGCATTATGGATCTAAAAACTACTTTGGCATGAACTACACAAGAAAGCATCTGCTTGTGTAGGAGCCACAAATGGTCAAGCTCTTTAGAGAATTAAGCATGTCTGTCCATGATCTTTCAAGATCACTGTCACAAATGGGGAAGTACATACTTATGGTTTTAAACCCCCTACTGTTACAATTATCCACAAAGAACTGGTGCAAGGAATTTGGCAGGTAGCCTAATGTGGAAAAATTTATTATTCTCTGACCTCCCCTGTACAAGTAGGAGAGGGGTTGTACAAGTGTTTTGTATTTGTACAAAACAAAAAAAAAAAAATCAGTCAAAACTTATATTCTCTTTTATATTAATTGGTAGAAGCGCATTCTATTTCTGAAACAGAAACCACAACCAAGTTGCTCAGTGAGCAGCTCCTGGATGTGAGTGTGTTTTTTAGCATTGTAAGGATATTGAAAGAAGTCATGTTCATATTAGAAATGACAGCAAATCTGCTCTTTCTTCTTGCCTTCCTCTTAATGATTCCGAGGTTTAACAATTCAGTGGTTCTGCATAGAGTCCATTATTGTTCAGTGCTTTTTCACACACTAGGCATTCATCAGATTATTCACAGGTAAAGATAAAGTATTTTAAATGGGCACTGTGGGAAACAAAGAAACAATTGAAGCAGCTGCACAGACTGAAGTCTTCATTTTTTCAAGAAACAGTATATGATAAAGCATCTTGTCCAAGACCTGTCATAGAAGCTACCCAGAAGAGTTTGCATGTGCAGTGTGAATAACTTTTCTATTTTTAATACCTTCAGGGAGAAGAGTCTATTCCAGTTGAATATTTTTTTAAAAAATACAAGTTTCTTAAAAAATGTTCCTTCCAAAATATTAGGATGATCTGTTTTTTTCACACTGAAGGGTTTTCTAATGGAGTCTCAAGGAAGCAGAGAGGATTCCAGAACCATGGCTATACTTCAGCAGGCAAGCTGGATACTCTGCTTTTAGTGGGAGTCAAGGTTCACAGGGATTCCCTGTGTGTGTATAGTACACACCACTGATTTAAGGACTCTGCCAAAGGGATTCATAGTGAGGGCTTGAGTCCTCACATGTAACAGCCCATAAAGCAGCAGAAACAAGCAGTCAGGTGTGTCCATCTCCCCACTTAACTCAGCAGAATTGCTGCTCAGCTAGATTGGAATACTGGCATCTAATGTGAGCTGGTATTTCTCCAGGCTTAATGAATTTCTAATTGCTCATTAGCCCCAGAAGATTTGCTTAAGCAAACACAAAGACAGCTGGAGACACTTGGAGTCCCTAAAATGAATGCAAGGCAATCTTTGTGAACAAAACACTTAGTTCTCTTCGAAATCTACTGGAAAACAAGCAAGGTAATAAAAACTAACAACAGCTGCTTGTGAAGCAGAAGTTCTAATAACCCATGAATAATATACCACAAAGTTCAGCTGTTAAGAATAATACTGCCTTTCATGTTGAAAGCAGAACAGGTTTGCTTCCTCTGGAATATCTGCACAGCCAGACTGCATTATAGTGAGATTTTGGTCTTCCAAGACCACCCTAAGCACCACTACATCAACCCTGAATGAGACAGTATGCACAGTCCCTCAGTGGCCAGGGAGGTGATTCTTCAATGCTCATCCTACAGGCAATCTTACGTTCACACACCTTTTTCTCATCACCATTATCAGAAATGTAACACAAGCCTAACTGGACTGGTGACCAGACTGAGGAACAGGAATCTCAAGGCTCAGTGCTGGAGAAGGGATGATGAAGTTCTAGAACCAGCAGGGTCAAATGACTGTTGAACAGAGGAGTGAGCTGGCAACAGTTCACTCAGTAGAGAGAGAAATGTGGAGCTATGAAAAAAGGATTATTTCTATCTGTGCTTAACTGTATGTATTTCTCCTGGCTCACTTCTATCCACAACTCAAAGATGCCCCTCTTCCCTAACACTGCCTTAGCACAGCCCAAGCAGTTTTGTACCCAGAGTCACAGACCCAGAGAGGGAAGTGCTAGCTGATTATAATTGCTTCATTCTCAAGGGAATGTCCAGCAAAGCCAGGTCTACCTATGAAAATGTGTTACCTAGTCTGCAATAAAAGTCACAAGAACTCTTGCAATGGCATGCAGTGTGTTTCCTTAACGGTTTCACTCCAGTTTCACAACACACATGAATTCACATAAAAAAGAAAAAAACATAAATGTTTTGAATTTTTAAAACCTGCAGTGGAATGAAGTAGTGAAGTTGTGATGTTTTGTCTCAGAAATTAAAAGAGCAGTTATTTCTCAGCATTTACATTTTTTCCTCTCACAAACAACTTTGTCCTACAACTACACTTCAACAACTTCCAAGTATACAAATACAAATTACTGAATATTGCACATCTTTATTTATCAATGCACCAAAAAAAAAGCTAAAGAACAAACAAATTTTAGGCTTCAGCAGTGGAGGAGAACTGAAATGACATCAAATGCAGCAGAAGTAACACACAATTCTGTAGTTTCTAGAGGGCTGACAGCAACCTCTCTAATTTTTAAACACGGACATATGGGATTTTGTAGCATTGAATTCCACTTGATATCCAATGGAAACCAGTCACTAAAATCTGGAAGTGAATTAATTACATGAAGCAGTTTTATACGGGTACATCAAGGTTATAAAAATACTTTTTCAAGGCAGTGCTATAAATGTAGAATTTATAAAACAAAGCAATATGCATAAAATATGGTTACATATTCTTGATATTCTGTTACAAGCAACGCTACCCACCTTGAAACCAATGTACAATGAATAAATGTCTAAAGAACAGCACTTCAAATGTTCAGCCACTGTTCCTTGTGCTTGGTATAGAATATGCACAGCAGGGATACAGGAAAAGAGTTACTAATTCATATTAAGTTATGAGAGATGACCCAGACTTTGATTCTTTTCATCTTCTGAAGTTAATTGAAAATATTAATAATAATGTCATTATATCCTTAATTATTGCCCCTACTGCCAAGGCAAGGATGTCAGTAATGGTAATTCAACACAAGCATAAACTCATGAGAGGCTTAAAAAGGCAAATATTTCTACTTCATTAAGTTAAAAACAAGCATTTGATGTTTCTGTGAACTAAATGTTCTGCAAAATCTAGACTTTAAACTGTTATGATTTGCAACTGCCCCATGCCAGCCAGGAAGGCCAAGTATGGAGATGAAAGTGTAAATACTACTTCATGTGCAAGAGGTACCTCAGACAAGTTGGGGCACCCTGAATGGGGTTCTGCACAGGGCTCTGGTACCTTTAAAGCACACAGGTACCACATTAGTGATCTGACTAATCACTAACACCCACACTGCCAATTACTGATCATTGGAAAACTTCTATAGATCATTTCCATTTTCTTTTATCCTTTCACCAGTATGGTCTGGCTGAGGAACTGGTTCATTTCACTGGCAATTCTACAGCTTTTAATAGTTTTATCTTTGGTATCTATTCCCGCTAGGAGTTATAAACTCTCACTGCTTCCATAACTGTACAGTGCTGTGGCAGACTCCACAGACTCCAAGTAAAAGTGGGGAATTTGTATCTTTATAGCCTTTTATTTGTGCTGCCTGTGTACTCAGCTTCAGGTTATGGTGAAGCCTGTATTACCTTATCTTCTACAATCATGGAATCATTAGAGTTGGAAAATCCCTCCAAGATCTTTTAGTCCAACCTATCACCAAGCACCTCCATCCCAACTAAACCACAGCACTTCCCTGAGTGCCACGTCCAGTCATTCCTTGGACATCTCCAGTAGTGGTGACTCGGCCACTTCCCCTGGGCAGCCTGTTCAAATGCTTGACAACTCCTTCCATGATGAAATTCTTCCTAATGACCAACCTGAACCTCCCCTGGTGTAGCTTGCCTCTCATCCTGCCACTGGCTGCCTGGGAGAAGGAACCAAACACCTTTCAGGGAGTGGTAGAGAATGATAAGGTTCCCCCTGAGCCTCCTGTTCTCCAGGCTCCTCATCAGACTTGTGCTCCAGGTCCTTCACCAGCTCAGTTGTCCTTCTCTGGTTTAATGCAGCATCTCAAAAGTCTTCCTTGGACTGGGGGGCTCAGAACTGGACACAGGATTTGAGGTAAAGGCCTCACCAGTGCTGGGTACAGAGGGACAGTCCCTCCTCTGGTTCTGCTGCCACACTATCCCTGATAAAAGCCAGGATGCCCGTGGCCTTCTTGGCCACCTGGGCACACACCGGCTCTTGGCCAGCTGCTGTCAGCCAGCGCCCCCAGGTCCTTTCCTGCTGGGGCCCCCATCTTCAGTAATTGCTGAATAACCTGGAGAACTTTATTGCCATTCAGGTAATAGGAGAACATGTGAGGGCTGGGTTTGTTTGGTTTTGCTCACCCTCATGGGTTGTTACTGCACAACCAGGACATGGTGTTCCCCACCCAGGTAAAGGGAATGGACTTCAGAGTTCAGCTCACTATGTTGTTTAATGTAAGACAAAGGTGTCAGCTATACAACATGTCATGGCTACTATCAAGTAATCAACATATTATGTCAAAAAGACCCATTTTTTAAACACAACATCCTGTAAACCTTCTAAAATATTAGAAAATATTGGAGGCCCCAGGAAAGCCCTGAGGGAATGTTGTCCTTGTTAGCTGTATCTTTCCTGAGGTAAATGCAAAAAGGTCGTGAAAAGTCTGCATGTATAGGTACTGATTTGAGATAGAAAAAGTGTCCTGTGTATGTATTAGATGAATAATAATATTCCTTAATCAAAAGGTTTAAGACCAAGTTCCCATAAGGGGGAAAGGCCTTGTGTTCTGTGGCTGCATAACAGGTTCCCTCTGTCTGTCAGTCCTGGGTGGAATGGAGCTGCACAGAAAGATGACACTGCAGGATTCAGGGGTTTCTTTTTTAAACACCATATTGTATGTTTAAAAAATGTCATTGGGGATGCATATAATGTATACTCACTTTATCTCCAGCTGAAGTGTTTGGTGTTTATGTGACTGACATTTTGATTCCATGTGCATACAATAGGGATTTGGACTTTTTATCTTCTGAGGTTAGTAAGCATCATCTTATTTTTTACTTAACTATGAGGATATTTTGTACACAGCTGAATGCCCTAAAATGGAATTTAATATATTCCTACCACGATACTTTATCAGCATTTAATTCTCCTCTTTTTATTACATCTCCATGACAACAAATACATTGTGTGTGAGGTGTTGTTTGTATATATGACCATAGACAGCAGTAGCCACTGTGGGCACTTATTGAGATTTGGGAAATGCTAATGTTAGATTTTCTGAAGAAGAGGTTTCTGCCCACATTTCTGGCAGTAATTCCCCAGCACAGGATATCACATCTACTTTGTTCTTCAGTCCCACTGGAATGCCCTATGAGTACATTTAATGGTACATAGGCAAATTATATCCAAGCAGTATAAAATTCACACATTAACTAATTAGTTGTTAATGTAAAGTAAAGGTGTCAGCTATACAAGATTAAAAAATAAATTTCATTGCATCTTCTTTGCTTTTTCTTCAGTAGGGTTGATATGGCCTCTTGCTGTATTTTAAAATATATAAAAAATAATTGATGCTTCATCCAAAACTAAGTAAGGTACCAGTCAGTATTCACTCAACAGAGAAAGGCTTCTTTATGAAGGAAAAATCCTTTGAATTCAACCTAATACAAAACCTAGACACCTGATTCAGGATGTTCCTGGACCTGGAAAGGTATCACTGCACAGATGTTCTGTTCCTACTAAGAAAACATCTGCAGCTTTGTCCATTGTCAAAGAAAGTTCCTAGGATGCTCCAGGATGGACCTTTCTCTTCTAACACATGTGTTTCTTCTCTTGCAGTGTTTCCCAGTAGTTTATGTGCTCATGTGGCTCTATGTGATGAGATGTAATTATTTTATTGTACACACAAGGAGAAAATGGGACCTTGTGTATGTTAAACAGTGAATGAGGTGGAGGGACTATTTTTATTCCCTTTGCATTAAGACAAAACCCTACGTAAACATCTTCCAAATGTATGGATTTAATTGTTAAAGAAGCGTTGATGATTTTTGCAGCCAGGTCTCCAGAAAAGACGTAGCCTGTTCCTGAACAAAAAGGGTGGTATCTGTTACCTGGGAATTCTTCTTCTGAGATGTACCATTTACTGGCTTTGTTCCGAATAGGGCTGTGCCCTGTCATTAAACAGCCTGTGAAATAATTCTGTGTGAGAGGCGGGAGAGGCCTGAGGAGCTTTTCAATCAGGTGCATTGTATTGACAAAAACGTCACTGTCTGTCTTCATAGCAAACCTCGTGCCACTGCAGTAAGAGGCCACCCACCTCATGCCCATCAGAGTTTTAAGAGTTAAGTTGTTGTAAGTGTCCAGGAAGTCCTGTTGGATAATGTCGTGATATTGGTTGCTTTCTCTGAGCACCTCCTCATTTGCATCCTTGGTGCTGGTGCCAAGCAGGAACAGCCGAACAATGTCAATGCCTGGAACCACAGTTTGATTCCCCCACGTCTTCCGGATGGCATTCCTGTGCTGAAGCTCAGCTGCTGTTGTTAATATCAGCAATACCAAGAATGGTGCTTTATCTTTACACTTCTCTTCTTCATTAATAATGAATGTAAATAACTCTGTCGAAGTGGATGTGTTTTTATTCCCAGATTTCTCATTTTCCGGTGGTAGCTCTCCATTTTCTTTCCCTGAGATTTGTTTGAAAGTTGTAAACACTTTTTTAAGTAAACTCCTTTCACTTTCCTTGTGAAGATCATTGCTTTTAGCTAGAACAGCAAGGCGATCAGAAGTATAAAAATAGCAAGTAAAATATATCACTGTAAAAGAGATGGCAAAAGCCAGGAAAAGATTTCTCTTGGTGCAATCCATGGGAGAGAAGAATCCACTACAGTAGCTCATACTGGCAGCGGTGAGAGGATGCACAAAAAGCACAGATATTCTGTCAGAAGAGCAGCTAATTTCTCATCATTTTCCTCTGTGACACAGGAAGATAAAAGGCACCTTCAGGATTCCCAGTCTTCAGAATTCCTTTCACTTTGTTGTTAAAAATATCCTATTATTTAATTTTAGAATGAATTGTAAAAATGGTCAAAGACCAAAAAAAAAAAAAATCTAAAATTTCATTACTTAGTTTTCAGGCTTTTCTTCCTAAGAGAAATACAGTATGATAAAACCAGTAAGAAATAAATGAAACTAAATAAATACACTATTAAAAGTAATAATTTCATCAGACAGAACAGAAATTATTCTAATCTATATTTAAATATTGAAATATATGTCAAATATAAATACACCTTAACTTCCTGTAGGCTTTACAAAAAGTTCTCACATAACTGAATCACCCAAAGTTAATGAAATATTATGATTGATTATGGATTCACAGTGTTGGAGGCTATAATGATAAAATAAAAAATTTGATACATGGCTGAAAGTGATTGTCTGGGCTCTATGAAACATTCATGCAGACTTTGAGATGAAGTGCCCCCTGCCAGCAACAAACTGCAAAGAATGCTTGAAACAACTGGCTTAACCTAGGTCCATACATTTTAAATGGCTTCAGCTGAAGGATCCCATCCTCCCAGACTGCAAGGACACGTAAAGTACTTGTACTGGAACTGTGCAAATACTGTAACTTTGGGTAGCTCTTTGGCATTACCATAATAGCCAGTTTCAAACTCTGGCTTCCTTCAATGAAACAATACAGAGATTTATCTAAGCCTTGGAGATGCTCCACAGTTTGCAGGGAGAAGGATATAATCACATGTATCCCTGTCACCATAAACTGGTGACACCCCCAAGATGCCAGCTGGAGGGAAGTGCAAGTTAACTGTGTTAAAGTGCTTTTCTGGTCTCTGAAGGGTTCTCCAGGTGTATTTGAAAGGGAGCTGCAAAAGTATAGTAAATTAGGTTTTTCCAGTTTTTTTTGTGATAAAACACAACAGATGCAATGTGTAGCTCACAATCAAACAGCAAAATTAAATACCTATCATCTTTGAAAGTGTAGGTTCATCCCAGTCATACAACCAAGGTATTTTTTGATGGATTCTTTAGTAGTTTCTTGCTGCTCCACAAAGAAATGACAGATTTAGGAGGACTGAAATAATCAGGAATCCTACCTCTGTTCCCATGGAGAATCTGAGGACAAACTCACAGGTCCTTGACTTTCTGTTCTACGTCTTTTCTAGAGGAATTGTGTTTTAACATGAAGGAAAATGTAGGTGGACCTTCACCTTTCTGTTTGGTAAGGTAAAAATACTCTGTCACTTGTAGCAATGAAGAGACAGTCAAAATGAGACTGGATTTAATAATTTTAGAATATGCAATAGAAATGCAAAGTAAAATTAATTTATGCTCAACTATAATTTAATCTGGATAAAATAGATATTGTATGATCTGGATAAAATAGATACTGTAAAATCTGAATGTAAATGTGTGGTGGAAAACCCTTGGCCAGCATCCAAACACTCACCAACCTGCTCACCCCACTTTCCCTCTCCTCAGGAGGACAAGGGGAGAAAATAGGATGAGATTTAAAGGACAGGAAGATCACTTACTGGATACTATCTAGGACAGAACAAACTTGGCCAAGATGAATTCAAACGTATTGCTATTTTAAATACATTTGCATAGTGAGAAACAGAGATGAAAATAAAAACCAGCTCATGTTTTCTTGGGCTCAACTCAACTTCTTTTCCTGCACCTTCAGCAGCAGAAGTGGGTTGGGGATTAAGGTCCTTCCTTCACCTTCCTGTTCAAACAAACCTGCTCCAGTGAGAGCTCTCCAAGGGCCACAGTACCTTCAGGGAATGTCCAGGTGCTGCAGATTGGGAGAAAAAGGGCAAAAGGATATTCTGTGATAAACTAGTCTGGAGTTTGATGCAACTCACATCTAGCACATACCTATAAAACATTAAGAACACAGTGGGTAGTATCTTAGCTCTAGTAATCTGCCATCTTATGTTTTTAGCTCCTTAGAAACTTTATATTTTGGCATCATAACATTTTAAATATCCAGGATCCAAAAAACAAAGTAACATAGGAGAGAACGTGGGCAGTATGACATCAGAAGTTGAGAGGCATTTCTGTACCCAGGAATTGCTTTGCTGTTACTTAAAATATAAGAACTTCAGCACATGAAAATAAGAGCAGAAGGTAATTTTCAATGTTCTACATGCATCCAATATTCTAATTTTCTTGATTAAGCTAAAAATATTGTCAAAGTCTCTGACTTCTATTTGTTTTGACAGTGCAATTCCATTGGATGAAATCCTGGTTCCATTATGGAAAAAACAGAAACTTCTAAGAAGACTTTTCCAAGAGGCAGCTAGAGTATTTATTGTTTCAAGTTTGATTGAGTTATTACAAAATTAGTAGAAAATTCATGCTGCTAAAGAGCAAACAGTACCTATGTCTTCAAAAATAATTATAGTTTATCTTGCTTATGACTTTTTAAAGTGCCAAGAAGCTCTCAAAATACAATACTCCTTTTCTATTACAATTTTTCACAGAAAAAAGAGAAATACTTTAGAAATAAATGCTTTCCCACAATAATTACCCATAGCATTAAACCAAAACAATTATAATTACGAAAATTATTTTTCAAAAACCAACAGTGTAGCAAAATGCAGTGTATATTAGGTTGCCTTGGGATGAACTGATTATTCAGATGCATACACATTTAACTACAGATTTTAACATTATTTCATATGTGCTAAAACCCCCCCATAATTAAAATAATAATAAAAAGGAAGAAGAAGACTGAAAAGGAATAGAGAAAAACAGGAAAGGAATTAGAAAAAAAAGGAAAATAAATATGGGACTGTTTCTTTACGCTCCTGTTTTATGTTATCTTTATTAAAAAAAGACAGATTTGAGAGCTCATGAGTGAAAATCTACCTAACCACATTCTAATTCTACCCTATCTCATCACAGATATTTAAGGAAGGATTTAAAAAGAAAAACCAACTCCTTACATTGTAGCAATGCTTTGATATTTTCCCAGCTTCTTGAAGTAAAGAGTTTTGAAGTCAGGCCATTCAAGGTGCTCCCACAAATGGCAAATTTCCAAGTAATCTTTTGAGGAAATGCTAGGTGTGTTTGAAGGTGCAAACAGCAGGCTGCCAGAAAGTACTATATAAAGCTGATTTAATCTCAGATTGCCAATTGACAAACACGTCATAGCATTTTGACTACTTAGTTTTGGTTTAGTTAAGCCAGCTTTAGGCATATTGACTAAGTGTCCATAAAAGGATGAGCTGGAGAGCGAGGAAAGAGCAGGAGATGCACCCACCTACAGGCAGTGTTTCCTGGAGAGCAGCTCTGTCAGGGCTCTGCCGTGTCCTGCAGCCCTTCTGGCTCAGCACAGGCTCACCAGTCCCTTGGGAAGAGCAGGATGTGCAAAGCCCAGCCCCACCTCCTGCTGGCTCTATAGGACCTCCAAGGGACGGCCCTGGAGTCAGTGAGATGAACCAATAACTGCTCAACCTCTCTTGTTTGAAACCTGTGTGGAATTCCAAACACACATATCACAGTGTCTGCAGGATTAACTTGGGCATCTCTGTGAAACTTTCTTGGTGGTTGTAAAGAGAAACAGAGATTGCAGTTCTGTCTGTACTAGTTTATTGTTGAGTTACAGGCAAAAAGAGTAGAGAGCTGCTTGTACTCCCTTTTATCTGTACCATTTGGTGTCCCAGAGAACCCAGGTAACCCTTCTATGGTTTGCACACAGACTCATCTAAACCTGCACTGCTGAGGAGTGACATGGATCAGTGCTGGAGAGAGGAGAGTGAGGAAATAAAATTATCTTGATATGTGTTGTTGGAAAGGTCTACATTCAGTTTTTCAAAATTTGAAATAGGATTTTTTTGAGAGTAAAAGACATGGTATGTAATCTTTAAAACCACTGTCTGTTACAATGATTACAGCAATTTGAACAGCAAATGGCTAAATTAACTGTGAAGAGAATCAAGCACTTTGCATAAAGCACTGCAGAAGTGTATTAATAACAATTGCACATATTTAAGGAGCATATGGTATTAATTTAAGAAATGTATGAAGTATTTTTCTGCTAGAGTGGTGTAAAACCCTTGTATATGTCCTTTTCTGATTTAAATTATGCCTGGATGATGAGCTGATGAGCTACTCTCATCAAAATGCTACTTCTACACAGGAATTGTATGGGTTTTTTTCCACTGGAATATTTATAATTTTTTTTAAGAAACCAGAAATACGTGAAAAACCGAAGAAGAATTTTAGGTTCTTTTTTTTTCCTTTACTTAAGGGCACTGTGGATTTAAAAAGAGTCTCCAAGGAGAATTGAACAGCAACAGCTGTCCTAGAATGTGCTTGTCTCTAGTTCGCTGCTATGTATTTTTTTCTTAACGTACACACAGAAATATGGCTGCTAAATACTTAATCACATATAAAGAGCACAATTCCCTGCCTGTTTTTATGCAAGTGCAATAAAATTTGTCATGGGACAAAAAGGGAGCAGACTACCTGCGAGGAGCCGAGAATTTCTTGTTAGTTTAACCAAAGTGTCCTGTCAGAAAATAGCTATTGGTTTCATTTAATTGTTATTAGCAAAAGGGGGAGTGAGGAAGGTGGGGGAAAATAGTTCCACACACAGTCCCTGGTATCTCCCTCTCTTCTCTCATGTCAGATTTGCATTGTTTAATACTTCCCTGGTGGGGTCCTATGTTTCAGTGGCACCAGATTTTCTCAAGAAGGAAATGAAGAAGGAGAGCAGTTTATGGCAAAGTGTCAGTGCCCTCACAGTCTCTAGCAGGAGGAACACCCTGATATTGATGGCAGTGTCTTGGCTACCCAAGCACCCAGCAGTGCTAATTTCCATGTGTTCTGCAAGACAATACTTTCCTCTTTCTTTCTCAGTTCTCAGTTGCACGTGAAGCCTGATTTTATTACATGTGGTGTGTTGCCTTTGGGTATCTCCTCCTTGTGTTCTTGGACTAAATGACTGACTAAATCCAGCTTCATCCAGCTTCCAGTGATGCATTCTGATAGCAGTAAGTAATTAGCTACTGGTCACACTTTTCCTTGGTCATCATCCCGTATCTGCGCTCCCCTGTATTACTCTATACTTACATTTCAGGGCCATAAACAGGTACTCAACACAGAATGGCTATTTGCTGCAGAAATAAAGACAAATAACTCACAGGTGTTGGGCCACACCATACACAGTTGTGGAAAGCCAAAGTAATTGAGTAACAGGAACTGATTCACTACAGAATTTGCTGTGCCAGCTTTAAAAAGCTAGAACAAAGCTCCAGCCCCTATCCTGTTACTAACCTGGAGAAGGAAACAGGATCTATGTGAACTATAGCAGGGGTGTGTTTGGGGATATTGTACAGATGGTAATCTAGTAATGCTACAGCATCTTGCTGCCTCATGTCTGGGTTTGTGTTTGTTTTGGTGTTCTTTTAATTAAAATAGACTACATTGTCAGCAATCATTAGCAATGTACACATTAGAGAATACTGGTTTGTATCTACAGGGATGACATGGGAATTTATGAGAGGTGCCAGGCGACCAATCTCCCTTAGAAAATGCCATTCTGGTGGTACTAGAATGACAATGTTTTTTACCAGCAACGATGCTAAGCACTGTGGAGCAGTACTTCTGAAGGAAGACATCCTCCACAGTTTTAGGTTCTTTGGCAGACGCAAACAGAATATTAAGTATTCATCTAGAGAAACAAAATGTGAGGTTGAGAATGAGAGTTTGTTGAACTGTTGGTCTACAGATGTCCATAGAAAATTAAATTGAGACCTTAGCATGGCTTTTAGACCACAAGTCACCCCAAAACAGTATCAGTTCTAACCACATTATTTCTGACAAATGTCTGTTTATACCTTTCTAATCTGTATTTAAATAATTTAAGCCCTGTAACCTTGCAAAACATGTATTGAATGTAATGCCTCATTATCTGTTTCCTTAATCCCAACTGATATTCCCATGCTACTTGAATTCATTACCTCTTGAAGCATTGAGAAAAAAATACTCTTTCTCTGTGATAACTTCTCCCTTGTCCCTTCTCAGACTTCACTTGACATGTTTGCTGAACTTCCAACCACTCTCATTCCTCCTTCTCAGTTCTCTCCAGTGGATTCACACCTACCTGACAGGACAAAGGGGGATTCATTATCTCAGGTGAAGCCTTCCCCTGGGGTAGGAGAATAGAAGGATTACTTTATGTGTCCTCCAGGCTTTCTCCCTGTTTGTAAACTTTGAGAGAACTTATTCTCTTTTTTTTAACTGTTAGATTGCTGGTCCACATGATTTGTTGCGTGGTGATCCACTCATTTCTGACAAAGCAGTAAGTGTCATCAGTGAGCTCATGGTGCTTCTTCGTAGATCATGGAACTGCTGTAACTTCCATTATAATAACTTTTGACCCCTTCCTGAGTTTGGCTCTAGATAAAGCTGTGTGATCACTGTCAGCCATTGTCACTGCAGACAGAGCACTGACCACCCTGTTGAATAGTTCTTGTCTATACACTACATCACAGAAGATATTTGACTCTTTAAAGCTATTCAGAAGTGCATCATTTAAATAATAACATAGTAATTTAATAGTTTAATTAAATGATTTGCATGTAATAATTTAAAGGCAAACAGAGGTGCTTGTATTCAAGTTATAAATACTATTATATGTCTATGCAAAGGCAAAATAGGTAAAACTTTCCTACCTATAGAAGAGTGGGGTTTTTGATGGGAAGGGTTTTGTCATGATGCCATCTTGTGTTCATGGCCAAAATGGTGCTGTCTGCAACTACAGCAGTGTTTCATTTTAGCTCTTGAGGCTCAGGCAGTGAGTGAACACCCAGTGTCAGCATCAAACCTGTGGCATCAGGTGCCAGTCTTTGTCCCTTTTCTTTGTTTTACCCAAACCATTTCCCCATGGTTAGTTTTTCATCAGAAGACTCTTCAACAGATAATCCAAACAGAAGGTGCCAAACACAACTCCCTGTAGTTTATGAGTATTAAAACCTCTACAAACTTGGGGGTTGCTGCATGTATGGAACTGGCTCTGGAATTTTCTTTGAAAATTATACCTCATACAGAGCCTTCTATCCAGATTTATTTAGGAATTTAAACACACCATTTTAACAGAAAAAGTAGGTCTTTGCAAGGACACTACTACTTCACTACACACAGACACCGTAAGTATCTGCATTTAACTATAATTAACTAGAATTAATGTGTAGATAGGGCAGTGTGAAAAATTCAATTTAAGATCTGGAATCAGCAAGGAGAGAATTTATATTTTAAAACAAACAAAAAAAGTAGCTTAGAGGGTGGAAACATGAGATTCAATATTTGTTTGTTTGCTGCAGCTGTGTACGGATTCTTAACCAAATTTATCATGGGCACCAGAACCAAAACTGCTTCACTTTTCTTTATTAACTTGGCTAGGTTTTTAAAGGAATTGGAATAAATTAGAATAGCTATTTGTATTAGAGATGTTTGGCTAATTTATATTTTATAATTAAAAGTCCTGACAATAAGGAGTTTCTTAGATCAGTTACAACAAAAATTAACATAAATTTAATTATGGATGTTTATGTGTGGGTAGTTCATAAACAACTAGTCTGCAGGATTAGTGTCTCCTAATGCCTTATGTGGAGTCCTATAAAAGCTGCAGGACGCTGAAGTCTTTCTTGCCTCATCCCTTGGTTAATCATGAACTTGTGTAATTTAATTCAGCTAAAAATGACATTTATAAAGCTTCTTTATTTGCTGGAACATGAGCTCCTAGTTGTGTCTCCGCAGCGGGATATGCACTTGGAAAGTCCAGAGCATTTCTGTTCAGCTGTCACTGGCTGTAATTCAAGAGGCTCGTGCACTGCAGGGATTGGGAATGTTCCTTCACCAGTGGAACTGTGTGGGTCTCATGTTCTTCCCTGCATGGGCTCCCCACAGGAAGCCAAAACACAGGTCAGGAGAAGCAGAACCCTCTCCAGCTGGGAAAGGCACTGAACCAGCTCTGTCCTCTCCTGGATAGAGTGCTACCTTCATCTCCCTGTGGTTGCTGCCAGGTGTTTTAATGTCACTCTTACGCATCAGGCATGAGCAATGAATGCTCCTCAGATCTCCAAAAGATGAAATCAAAATGTTCTCTTGCGTGACTGTTCTGACTCAGAGGTGAGGTTAGGGAGAGATGGGGAGAAGCTGGCAGCCTTTCCCAGAGCATGGCTCCCCACATGCTCTGCTGTGAACATGTGCAGAGGCACTACACAGAGACCCTGAGAAATGCCCCCAGTGAAAATAGGGACCAGCAGATTTTTGGATGCTGTTGGGATAGGTTGGAGTTTAGTTGAGACTTTCAGCTTTCACTGTATACACCTGAATTCCACCCTGATCTTCCTGTATGCTGTCCATTGCATTTGGTAAATAATTTCACTAAAGCCATGCTGTATCTCAAGGAGACCCAAGGTGATGTTGACTGCTGGAGCCCCCAGGGTTGTTGAGGGCTACCTAGGGTTTTACCACCTATATTTTTAGGTCTGTGGTTCTTTTCTAAACCTTTAAAGATAAGCTGCCATAAATGAGGGGGGAAATCATCTTCATTCAAGGCTTGTTAAGAAAAATATGCCTGTATAAAGAATTATATCTTACCGAGAAAACTGTGTCATGAAATCCACACAGATCAAATTCTCATTTTTAGACATTTCCAAAGAAGTACCAGCATAGTGCTCTACTTACCTCTTATCATCTAACTTGGACAAAGACAGCTGCAAATCCAGATGTGAGGGTGTTTGGTCCTCCAGCATAAGTGTTTCAAAATCACAGTGTCATGTTTTAGTTCTAAAATAATGAGAAGATGCAAAGAGCAGGGTTAAATAACATTTGAAAGCACCTTTACTTTCCTGAGTGAAAATACCTAAACTATACTTTTCACCTTTCTGCTAGACCCCCAGGGTTTTACTCTCAGACCTGGCAGTCAAGAAGGATTCCTTCAGGAGCTACCTAGCAAGTTGTCACTGTCAGGCAGTTGCACTGTCACATTTGGACAACTTTCAGCAAAATGGACCACAAAAGAGCAAAATTTTGATATGTAAAAGGCACTTCAAACAGGGACTTCTTACAAGTATTCTTAAACCCAAAATATCTTCTTAGTTGATCTGTTTGAGAAATTCTGGGAAGGAAGAATTTTCTCCCTTTACATTTTAAGGGGAAGCATGATTTTGTGCTATGTCTTAAATCCCCCATTAGTCCAAAAACAAGCATGCACTGAAATGGTCATATTAATGATATTGGACTGAAGGATGAATATAAACAGGACTCGCTTTCCTGGCACTCATGCAAGTGTTTGGGTTACACAGCAGAGGGAGCAGTTTTCACTGGTGTGGAATGCCCTACAGGCTGTACTGTGCTTATCTGTAGCTAGTTCAAAGAATTTGTTATGTATTAGTTCAAAGAGGAACCAATAACTGTTGTGTGGCTGTAACTGGCATTCCTTTATCATGGCTTAGTCTTAGCTGAGCCTGTAGATGGTGGTGTAACCCCACTAATAATAGCAGGGGAGCACTGTAGTGGAATATGAGGATATTCACTTCTGTCAATGGCCAATACCCAGCTTATGTTACAGAGCAGTCATAAAATCCATGTTAGCAGTCTCCAAAAAACTAGCTGGTAGCACAGTTCAGGTTTTATTGGAAAACTGTCTGGTTTACAGCATCTGAGTTTGCCTTCTTATTGTCCATGACAACCAAATCATTATTTTCTAGAACAGATTGCACTGAAAATACTCCAATGTAATAAAATAAGAATTTTTTTAATGTTCCTGTAGGAAAAAAAAATTAGAAATGTCATTTTAATCTGGTATTTAAGCAAACATTACTTTTATGTCAGCAATCTTTAAAAAAGTCACCTTGTGGGAAAACAAATTTTTAGAATGTATCATGCAGTCTTTTCACTACATACTTTTGTAGCACTTTAAACATCAAGAGCAGAACAAGAAAGTAAATTTGGAGTATTTACCAATAAACTTCATCCATTCAGAATGAATTTATACATAAACTGCCAAGAAAAATGCACGTGTCTTCTATATTAAACAATGGGTTATGACTGAGCTGATTACATTGAAATGATTTAATGGTTATTTTTGATTCAAAAGAAGCTTTGCTTCCCGTGGACAGAGTTCCTGAGTTGGAAAACTCAATTTCCAGAATCACTTCTACAAAGCTTGAAGAAAGTGTTCTTTCCTAGTCATTGTGGAGAGCACAGGAACAGACTGAACCTTTATCGAGACGCTGTACTCAGCACTTTGTACTGAACATAATGAGGTATTTTTTGGTTCTTTGATCACCTCTCTGACTGGATTTTGAAATGAAGGATAGAGCAGGGTTAAATAACATTTGAAAGCACCTTTACTTTCCTGAGTGAAAATACCTAAACTATAGTGAAAATACCTAAAGATAAGCAGGTCAATATAAGCAAAGGACCAAGACCTTTGAAAAATCTGACAATATTTTAATATAAACAGGTTTGTTCTTTATGATTAAAATCTTATGGAAGTAACAAATCTTATGGAAGTAACCTTTTCCCTTATGGCATGTGCCATGGAGTAGGTTCCTAGCACAGTTTTGTGGGATCCTACTGGCTGGATCGGAATTCACATCACAGGAATTGTGTGACTGTGTTAATACAAGCATTGTTAGTTCACATAATTCATGAACAAATTGAGAGGGTTTAATCTACAGGTTTCTCAAACACAAAACATTAACTGCAAAAGTCACTCTGTGTCTAGAAGGCAGATTTGATGCTTTTGGAATTATATATGTTATTCCTATACTCTGTAAATGCCTGGAGTTCTCTGCTTCTGAAGCAAACCAAATATCAAGTAATCACAGTCCTGAAAAACAGATACATTTCAGTGCTACATAATACAGAACAAAGCTTGTTAAATCAAGATAAATATCAACACGTTGTTCTAAAACAAAACCTTTTTCCCTGAAGACAATAAATAGAAAAGCAAAAGATCAGCTAGTAAAAATATTTGGCTTTCAAACATGAAGTTAAACTGTTACTTCCTTGTCAAAGACTGAGGACCTTTTCATCACAGTTCTGATTTACACTGTTATGTTTTAAAGACAACATTATGTAGGCCACTAGGAAATTCTGAGAGCAACAGAATTGGAAGTTATGAAAAATTTACTACAGCATATTTAATGCATATGGCTGACCTAGGAAAGCAATGATGTCTGCAATGTTCTAAAATTAGTATATGGAGTGGGAAAAACCCATGACTTTTGGGATGACTTGCATTCTTCTTCAGTTATACTCTCTCTATTTCTCTTAGTGATTCAGCTACATGAAATAATGTAGTAGCTAAAAACAATGTAGTTAAAACTTGTCTCATGGCAAGTACAGAAAGAAGTATTTAGACATGCCCATTTTTTTTTCCCTGAGTTCTAATGTTCTTCCATTTTCTACCTTACTTTTATATTTTGTTTACATGGTCTATAAATCAGCTTTGTACTGCAGAACACTGTCATATATCATGAGAATCATAGTTTTGAACTGTAGGAGTTATTTGTCATAACATGGAAATAGCAGCAAAAGGGAAGCTACACTCAGCAGCAAAAGCAGAGGAAAGCAAAACTAGTGCTGCTGCTTAGAGACTTTCCCAGTTCTCAGAATAGCACTTTGATTTCCCTCCTAATCAAAGGTTCCCAAAGGAAGAAAGAACAACTGCTCTCTGCTATCCTCAGAGGATAAAGTCATCTAAAAAACAAAGGCTCCAACTCTAGCACTTTGTGACCACTTTCAAATTTCTTACTTAGTGTGAAAGCAATGAGATATTTTGTCTTTGCCTGGCTATCTGAAATACAACATAGTGTGGTAATGGGAAGGGAAACAGAGAGCAGAGAGCTCAGACAACACTAATGGGCCCTAAATTTGGAGATAAGCAGGTCATTATAAGCAAAGGACCAAGACCTTTGAAAAATCTGACAATATTTTAATATAAACAGTTTGTTTAATATAATTTTAATTTTAATATAAACAGGTTTGTTCTTTATGATTAAAATCTTATGGAAGTAACAAAGTATTCCATTGCTTATATATGGCAAAAATAAGAATCTATTGGAAGCTTCTAACTAAATTTTGATGAAAAAGCATATGCTTTTTACAAGCTGGCTGTTCACTTTGCCTGTGCATGCAGGAGAGTCCCTTAATTTGTCAGTTTTGGTGCTATCTCCATGGTCTTAGATAATAATTTTTCCCTCCAATCAAAACTGACCGGTGAAATGAACCTGGGTTTCACACATCCCAGAATATTTTTTCATTTACTGAACCAACACATATATTCTTACAGACCTTTTTCTCCATTATATCTTCTATTTATGGGCTGCAGAGGGGAAAACCATCAATTTTCAAATAAATTGAAAAGGTTTTTATTGTTTATTTGTGCAGTTGAAACATTTTAAAAGTAGGAAATTTCCAGGAAACTTTCAGCACTAGTAAAAATACTTGAGATGTGTTCATGAAATCCTGTTAAGTTAAATTTCCTGTAAGATCATGGTGTGAAGGAATGCAGCTTTTGTCCCTCCTTTCCTTCATACCTTGTTTTTGAAGTGGGGGAAATGATCAAATTCCTACCACCCTCCCTAATTTCTTATGCACCATAGTGCTTATGATTTCATTCATTATAGAAGCTGCCAAAGTCACTTTATTTCCTTATAGAGACTGTTACATCCTAAGTTATTAGTTCCCTTTTTCGTAAATAATAGTAAATGGTTCTTCTGCTAGACAATTCAGATTATTGCTCACAAGAGCCATCAAGTTATGGATGCACTAAGGTGCAGCAAGAATAAAATATCTAGCACCTTAGAGCTTATGATGTGTACAAAAATCTTGGAAATTTTAATAGGCTGTGATATATTTTGCCACTGCAAGTGACTTTCACAACTCACTGTGCAACAATTGATTTAACCATTGCCAATCTGTTCTTGAGGATCAAAGGCATTGATTAAAATGCACTTTCTTGATATTTGCAATGCCATCCTCCCATAAGTAGAAGTGCACGGAGAAGAAATCCCTCTTAGGTGTGAACTTCAGCAAGCAGGCTGAGAACTACTTTGACAAACTTTTGATATAGCTCTGAAGAAATGTCAGAGAAGCATTGCTTCAGCATTAAAGTGGTGTCTGTGTGTGTCTCAAGATATAAGGTAGGCTATGGAACTATAAAACTGTTATTTGAGTCAGCTACCATTTTACTTCCCTCATGCTTCTGTTTCCAGCTTTCTTTTTCTTCATCCAATTTTAATTTAACCTTTATGACTGGTGTAAGGATATTTATTTGAAACCCTGCTCTGTTAAGAGGATACATCCTGACCCAAACCCAATGTTCTTAGCAGTTTTAAATTTGGTATGGAAAAACACCAGCCCTGAAAGATCTCCTCTGTGCACATGCAATAAAATGTGCAAAGCACTCTATAACATAATACATAAACTTTATTTCCTACCTGTCTGACTGCACTGCGACATGATATACTTTACATTAGCTATTATTTCTGCAAATTCTAATTTTCTCGGTCAAATGATGCATGAAAGCAAGAATCACTACAGCTTAATGGAATGAGCCTCTTATCAGTGCTATATATCAAATGCATCCCTCTGTGAACACCTAAGGACAGAGGGATCATAAGTTCTAGAACAATTTCTCTTGAATTCGCAGTAGGTCACTGGGTTTGAGGTTTTGCTGCTGCTGTTTATTTTTCCCTTGCTGTGGGGACAAGGATCAGTGTTGTGCCATTATTTGTTCTTTACAGGCTTGTGTGTGCTGTAGGTCAGCAGGGGGTTACAGATAAGGAATGATATCGAGGAACTTCTCTGTCTTAAAGAAGCACTCAATTTGTCTCTATTGCGCAAGTTTGAAAAGGAAAAAAGCATACTTGAAATAATTTATATAATAATATTGATGATTGGTGTAACAGCATCAATGTAATATGAATAATATAATAATTAATAATGGATACAGCAGCAAAAAAAGAGGCTGGAAGCAGATTTTTATATGCAAGACTGTATCACATAGGCTATGCCCAAAGAAGAGTAGCCCAGGTTTGGGGCAAGCTACAAGAAGTGATGAAGCAGGAGAGGGGATAGGAAGAGAATTCAATTCCATGACTACCTTGACCTGGGCTGATCTCCTCTGCATCTCTTCTGAGCCGGTGGTAACAGTATTTTGTAGCTGCAAGACAGACAGCATGATTTGATTACCATCCTGCAAGAGAGGCAAACAGTGTCTTTGATTAATGAAAATCAAATAAAAAATATTCCCAACTTACCTTTGTAGAGGGCAGAGGGAAGTCCAGGGCTGTGTAAAAGGTTTCAAACAGCACAGTAAGAATTAGTTCAGCAAAATTTTCATATATGTCATCTTTTTGCACATTGTTGAAAGGCAAAACTCAGCTTTCATTTTCTTTAATCATATCAAGCTTATGATGTTGTGGGAGAAAGTGAGTCTGACTGAAAGTTTTCAGCTGCCTACTGTTACTTCCCTCTCCAAAGTCCTGCTTTCATTACCAAGCTGCATCTTAGCTAGATCTTCTAGCCAGGTGGAGATTTAGCTTATACAATCTCAGCTTCATCTTAGTTGCACCTTCTTTTGGATTCAGTCAAGTAGTATTTGATTCTTTTTTCAAGGGAAGATGATTATGTTATTATATTGACTTTCATATTTTTCATACTTTATAGGGTGTGTTTCTTGCCTTGAGAAAAAGGCTGTGCCCACAACATAGTTTGTGCTCCAGAGTTTTTGACTTTAATCTAATTTTTTTTTTGTCATTTCCTGGGTGTTCTGTGACATTGAGTTTATCTGGGATGATTTTCTCTATCTTAGCAAATTCCAGAGGCATGAAGACAAATCAAAGCAAGAGTGAATTATTTCAGTGAAATAAACTTTTGACGAAGTTTCAAAAAATCTAGTAATTATTTGCATTTATTTTTAAGAAGCTGGACAAACTGATTTTTAAAAGTTTCTGCCTGTGCAGCAGAAGAGTCATATAACACTGAGCTCATAAGTATTCAGCTCACTGGTGAAGCAGTGTGAGAAAGAAGGGGACACAGATGGAAAAGTGCTGACAGAGGCAGGTGTACAACTTCCTAGGTATGAAAGGACAGTACAGCTGGAGGCACAGAACTGATATTAATTCATTTTTTTCTTTGTGAGGCCATGAAGGTTTTATTTTTCTAACCCTTTTTTCTCAGTTCAAGGAACATTTGACAAGGGCTGACTCGGTGAACCAATCTTTTTAGTGTGATTTATGGAATCAAGTAATGAATCTTTAAACGTGGTTATATAAATCATATCTTCAAAGTATCATGAATTGCTGAAGATAATATAATTTCCAGTTTTAAAGGCTCTGAAGCAGAGGGCAAAACCAGCAGTATGGGATGAATGCTGTCAATTACACCACACAAAATCAACACTCGATCCTGTAGGGTTGTATGTGACTTTGGATCCTAAGTAAAGACATTCTGTAAACTGCAAATTCAAGAACAGTGCAACCAGATTAATAAAAAAGGCTGAGTGATCATAGACATTAGTAATAAATATGGAAATATTTCCACCCTGTTTAATGATCATCTATTTCAAGCACTTCTGAACTTTGCTATTGTATTGAAAATTATGAGGTTTTTTTTTTGTAAAGAAGTGGCTGACAATCAACTCTCCTTTCAAAAGCCACATTATCTCTCCAGGACCTGCTTCCTCTGCAGGTGAAGTTGCCTGTTCAAGGCCAACAAGTGAGAATGCTGTAACAAGTAAAAGAACTAGTGCACTTAGCAGAAACCATGGAAGACTGCTCAAAAATACCAGTATGTCCACTGCATTAAACAAAAAAATAGATCTATTTGGGGAAAGGAGCAAAACTACTCCATCCTCATCAGTATCTTAGCAAAATCCATGCTTGGCTCAATATCTCATTACAATGACTACCTAGCAGACAGAGCATAACTCCACAATCAACCCAGCTGTTCAAAGCCAGTATTCTCTGCTCACACCCTATTTTCCTACTTCTGCAACTCTAATTCCAAGGACTTTACACTGATAATGAGATCAGAATCTCACTTCCTTAAAAAAGAAGAAAAAAAAAATCCAAAGAGATGAAAGCCATCAAATGCACTTCATGGGGCACCAAATCACCAAACTGCAGCCACAAGGCTGTTGAATTAGCAAAGCTTGAAGAAAATGAAGCCCGTGTTTCCTGGAGGATGTTTAGTTGCCTTTCACTGTCAACAGATAACTGAGTCTGTCTTCTGGTTCATGTGTCTTTTCAGGAACCACACACCTGGATCAGCTTCTCAATGCAAGTTATCAATTTTAGCTGGCAAAGAGAATAATTAACATATTTCTAAAAGACAAAGAGCATCCTAGTTTAGATACCAATTTTAGAAAAAAGAGTAAATCTCTGCCATGTTTCTCTCCACTGACAATAAGAGGAGTCAAGAGAACAAGTCTGGATGTGGACAAATGCATCTATGATATTTTGAAATAGATCCTCTCCCTTCCCAGCCCTCTCTTCACTGATGACTTACTCATGCTCCTTCCTCTTGTTATGGTCAGCATTCTTTTCCATTGTGATCTCATAATTAACACATTATTTCTGCCTATTATTTGTACTGTAAGAGAAAGTCTGCACTTAGGTATAAACTGATCAATGCTCTAAAATTTTAAAATCTATTTTCCACTTTTTATTTAATGCCAAATATCATTTTAATTACATAAAACATAGTAATACCCAGAAATAAACAAGAATGTCTACAGAGATGTTAATTTGCATTGAGGTAACTAAAGTATCAGTTACATTGCTTTGTGTAAGGTACAAGTCTGATTTTAACTGAAAATAGATAAGTTAGGAGGGGTTTTTGTTTTGTTGATCTGTATGATGCTTAGTGAGGGGAGGGGAAGAGCAGAAGGAACCTGCTCATATATTTTGCATAATAAACATATGCGATCAGAAAAATGTTTTAGAGAAACAAATGTTTTGGAATTCAAGTAACAAACCAGTCAGCAAAAACTTTACAGGAGGATAAGCCTAAGGTCCAATTTTTTTCTAGTTATTATTGTAGGTGACAAAAGAATCCTATGTATTACACAAAACTTTTGTTTGAAGATGTATCACAACTCCTTGGGATTTTCAGCTACAACTGTGATACCAACCCTGATTAACTGTCTGTCATTTTGTGAGAACTGGGTCCCAGTCACAATGGGTGATATCCCCTAAATCCCCTGTGCCAAAGGGACTCCAGATGCTCCAGTGAGCCTAATCCTGGTTGTTTGTTTGACTGCCATCTCTACCAGCTGAATCACTGTCAGACAGTTGCCACATTTGCCCTGTAGGACACCTGTAACCTCTTGTTTCCAGTTCTCTACTTTTCAATTACATCTCCATCCCTACTATCAGCTACCTTTACATCCCCTTTCCACCTTTTTTATCCACTCTGTCTCCTAATTTCTCATCAGCTTCTGCCTCTGGTGAAGGCCACTAGAAACTCTTGATTCTCAATCAGGTTACAAATCTCTTTCCAAAATTTCCATCGGATGCCCCAGGACTGTGTCTCCTCCTGGCTGACTTGAAACACCCCTGAGGGAAGGTGTGTGCCTGCTCTCAGCAGGGCTGCTGGATTCCACTTGTAACTCCAACTGAAAAACATGAAAATCAATAGTTTCAAGGAGTTGCAAATCTTTCTTGTCAGGAGCTTCCCCTCAGCTGTGCCCAGGTCTCTGCCTGGTTCTAACCAAAACCTTTCATCCTCATGCCTTGCTCCAGGCCTGCAGACAGTGCATCTAGCTAGAATCCACAAATAAGGAGTATTGATGTAACAGCTGCTGCTCCTTTCCCCGACTCGCCACAGTGACTAAACACTGATTATAAAAATTAGGAAGAAAAACAGAGATTTTTTTGCCTCTATCCCTCTGATTTTGGTGTTTATCAGGGGTTAGGGGATGGGAATCAAGCATTAGTGTAAATTAACCAGGTTGAAGTAGGAAAACCAGTTACAGGCGAATGACCTGAGCCGATCCCAGTCCGATCCCAAACTTGCTGTAAATCTAAATAATCAATAAATAAATACAACTGAAGACAGAGGATTTCCATCGCTTTATACTGGTGGATTTGGTCTCAAGCACCCAGTGCCTCACTGGTATCCCAGTGTGTGATCACTTCCTGCCTGTGCATAGAGATCAGCAAACAGGAGGGTTTGCTTCACCTCACAGAAACATACATGGATATTTGGGATGGAGGGCCCTGGGCAGCAGGGGCAGCAGGGTGAGAGCACCAGAGCAGCAGATGACAGTGGGAAGAAGAGAAAGCAGCTTGCTGCAGCCAGGGGTGTTGCTCACTTTGCTCCTCTGCTGTCCCATTTTTATCAGCTCACATACTGCCTCCTGCTATCTTCATTATTTGTATCTGTCACTGTGACTATCACTCTTTTACCCCAAAATAATCTCTGGTTTATCTGAATATGAGAACGATACACTTTTCTCCTAATGAATTACCCAAGTGTGGATCACCCCTGGCTGGGATGAGAAAGTGGAATGTTGTTAGTTTGGACAGGAGAGAGCTTTCTGTGGTCACTGAAAACAGCACAATCACTCTATTAAATAAAACACGGTAAGATTGAATTTTTATTCCAAAGTGTACCAACATGAACATCTGACAAGCCAGGACAGCAATTAATAGTATCTGTAAACAATATTATTTGTTGTGATTACATTCATAATTCTGAACCACCACTGATGGAACTGCCAAGTAAACAAGGGTTTTTTTAAAACTCTTCCTCCATGTTCATATAGCCCTGATTTCTTCAGCTGCTGACATTTTATAAATGTCATAGTTTATGAGGAAATAATAAAACCCCAGGTAACACCACACAACACTGTGACCTTTAGCTGAGGGATTGCTCTAAGTTCTTTAGTAAGCTCGGTAAAGAAATTCGGAGGTGAAAATTCAGGTTCTAGGAAGTAATTGAAGACTTCAAAGGTCACAGATTTTCTGTCTGTGAGTCAGAATCAAAAATATCTTTTTTTTTTTTTTTTTTAACCTGATACTTGGGATCTGATTTTGCTAATGACCTACTTGAGCAACAAATGATGAACAGCTCTGAGGGAAAATTTGGAAATTTTCATTATTATTTGGAACTGAATTGGTTATAGTGACCAGTCTAGTCAAACCTAAAGGCATTCCCACTATTAGGATTTTTGCCTAGGATGTAGATTTTGTGAATATTTCCAGACTATTTCTGGTAGATCCTCTTAACAGGTACACATTGGCATTTAATGAACCATTCCCAAAACACAGTTAGAGAGAAATGGAATTTGCTGATATTTAAAAAAGATTATCAGAATTGCTTTGAAGACATTTGAGTTCTTTCATAACTTCAATAGATGTTTTGACATTTGAAGGTGTTATCATAACCTACCTGTCGTGAAATTTGAGGAAGAATCCTCCTCTAGAAAGAATATCTGTTCCTCTTCCCATGGGCCTATGCATGTTTATCCCAGTAGAATTACACAGATTTTTAATCCTCAGACTTCAAGAATCGAGGAGAGTGCACCAGTTTAGCTTACACTGCCTAGAAAATGGGACTGGACACAGAATGTCAAGCTCTTTAGATTTTCTAACAGGACAGACATTAAACCACAATTCACTGCTCAAAGGTTTCCATTTGAAGTTGCATGAAATGTGAAGCTACAATAATCAGAAACAGCAGAATTAAAAAGCAGCTAAACAATTAATACTTAGCCAACAAATCACTGTGGGCAGAAAAAAGAGAAATAAAAATTAGTGTATTGTATGTAGGTACTTGAGAAAATAAGCCAAGGCAGTGCAGACTTGTAACTGCAGTGATAGTCCAAGAAGGCAAAAATAGGCCCAGTTTCTCTGTGTGCTGCATTTGAAAGAAAAGCAGGAAGAACCAAACATCGTCTGGGAAGTTGTGGGAATGGAAAGTTTGTTATAGGTAGCACAAGAGACACAGGACAACTTCTTCCAAAATGAATCATTACTAATCTCAGAAAAAGCAGAGAAGATATCCAATGCAAATGAGACAATTTTGTTGAAATGACAGAAAATTTTACAGAGACTGGTGACACTGGAAAAAATGAACAACCCACAACTTGTGCTTTAATACTCTTGGGATGAGAAAACATCAACTGTATCTTTGGGACAGAGCAGGAGATCTGAAACACACTCAGAACTTATCCTGGACAGTCACTACGGTGTGAGCAAATGTAAGAGTTGAGTATTTTAAATCACCGAGTTTCTGAATACACATATAAAAAGAGATATTTTCTTGCCTGGATGCACAGCTCCCTCCTACTCCAATCACGACTGCCAACGGATTAAATCCTCACTTTCAGAAAAAAAGTGGCAATACAGAACACAGAACAAGAAAGCAATTCACACTTGCCTTAGTCTAAGGTTTAAATGACTCCTCTCAGTTCCTAAAGCATCTTGGTCACGATTGAAAAAATCCCAACAATTGACAAGTGGTGGAAAAGAGTTGTTTGATCAAAGTCTGAAGTCAGCCCTTTGTTGCAGAGTGCCATCTGCTCATTACTGCCACGCAAGGAGCACACCAGCTTCCTGCTGGAATGGTGTGAATTGTGATACTCCTGGCACACACACTTTGCAGCACTCTTAAAATATTGACAATTTTGTTAGAGAAAAGGAAGCATTTGAGCAGTTTGCCATTCATAATCCAATGAACTATAAATGTTACTGGTGGTGTGAGCACTGGGGGTCTCTCAACTCTCAAAGTAGTGCTGCATTTAGGTAAGAACTGTGAAGTCAGTTCTAAAATAAACATAACAAAGATACAAAAGTATTTTTAACACATGGAGAAATCTCAGTAGTAGGTCACTTGTAATTCCATATAGAAATTTTAGTGTTTTGGTGAAATAATGCATCCTGTAAATATTGCAAAAAAAGGTAACCATTCCCTCACTGTAACTGTCTCTGAATTGAAGTGGTGCCATTTTGTAACACCATTTATTACAAAATACCACAAAGCCATCAAACTTGCCAGATTCTTGTGTCATGCACTATAATCTCCTAAAGCCTGAACTGTAGGAAGGAATTTCTGTAAAATCTCTCACTATGCTCAAAATTCCACTTCTAAGTCCTTCTCCATTCACATTTTATGAGTGTCATTTTTTTACAGCTCATGCTTTCAAATTTATTAATTCTACTTGTATTTTTTTTGTCCAAACCCTCAGTTTGTGCTTAGAGGACTTTTGCATGTCATTGCTGCTTGAACCTCAGGAAAATGATCTATCACCACATCTCAGTGCTCCACTACCTACATAGATAATGGATTTTAGAATAAAAGATTAATTAGAAATAACTGAAAGTCAGAGTAAATGAAATCATAGATTTGCCTGATAATAAAGGGAATGCTTGCACTCACATAGAAAAATGTTAGGGAAAAGACTATATTTCATCCAGATATAACTATCTCCTCCTTAAATCTTGAAAAAAAATTTGCTATTCCAGTTACCTACTTTTAGATGTAAAATCCACACAAAACTACAATTATGATTGTACAATAAACAACATCACTACTCATAAAGGCTCTGCCAATGTAAAAAATGCATTTTTTTTAAACTCAGCATGCAATGATTATGAAAGACAGCATGAGATTTATCTCTACAGATTTTGCAGCATGATTCATTCATAATAACCTTTAATACTCTCCAACAAAAATCTGCTAAAAATTATTCTGTCATAGAAAAGAATACTTTAAATACACTTTGCACATCAAACTGATGTGTAAATTGATTCATACATTCATTTTTTTTAGAGTTGTATTGCACATCTTAAAGGAAACAAATTTGGGATGTCCTCACAGACACTGCTGATGTCAAGATCATGTCACAACTGTGACTGAATACAAGAATTTCTGGGTATTGGAGAGAAGTAAGACATCAGATTTCCTATGTAGAGCAGCATGTGGAAAGTGTTAATTAGAAGTTATTAGGAACCTAATCTGAGGGTCATTTAGGAAAGGTCAGGTGAAACTATCTCAAAGAAGAAATAGAATATGAATGCCTCTCTGCTTCCCTCTTCCATCATTAAGCACTCATTACGAGACATGATTAAGCAAAGTGTTTGAAATCCTGCAAGAAAGTTCCCTCAGTCTGTGCAGCAGCTGCTTAAAGATCGTTTGCAGTAGATTGAGCCATCTAATGAGAGGGTCTGATAAAGATTTCAAGCAGTAGGAATTGTGTTCTTCAAAAATCCCCAGAGAATGAATTTTCTTCTGTGTTCAGATTTTTTTTGTGAAGAGAGAAAATGATGAATTCCTATACAAACCCATTCATCCCTGAAGGAAATTAGCTTTGCAAGGGGTAGGGATCAGGAAAGTGGAATTCTTTATTCAAGATTCACTAGGAAGAGAACCTGTTCAAGGTATTTCATTATCGCTTTGGCAAGAATGAGGGGGAAAATATACCTTGTTCTCATTCTTGAGGAAATTTGCAAAGATTTGCTGCAACAGCAAAGCAATGCTCTGAAGCAGCATCAGGGAGGCCTGAACTTTTCCTGTGAGCCATTGAGAAGCTATAAGGTGGGGAGATGGAGGTCTGATAACACAGTTCCTATCAGGGCTCCTGTTTCAGGAGGCTGTGGGTGTCAGTGGAAATCTCTGCTTATCTCCTCACTGATCCATTAAATCCTTCCCTGCTTCTCTGATGGTCTTTGAGGGCAACTTCAAAAAGTTACTGTGGTTTGTAGGAGTTAATGGCTTTGATTCTCCAGTGCATTAGAGGCTTGGGGATTTTTATTGCAAACGAGGCAGAAGCCAGCTGCTATGGGATCCAGGGGGGAATATCCCCCAGGAGTCACTTCTGGCTGCAGCAGCTTCTGACTGTGGCTGTAAGAAACACAGCCAAGGAAGAAAGGATGCACTTTGGCCTCCTTCCTCAAGAAATCCTTTAAAAAAAGGATGTCTTCTGTGGCCTCCTACAGGATTATAAAATAGACTTCAGCCTAGTTGGCTGACAGGGACACCTGGCTCCCATTTACCAAGCCTGTGGAAAAGGGATCATTGTAAACTCCATGTTCTTGAGGGCTCCAGGCACCAGTCTGACATTTTAAAGCCTCCTCAGGGCTTGTGCTGCCTTTCCTCTCCAAATCTACTCTGTCCTTGTACCAAATTAGAGATTGAAACCAGCTCCTCCAATCCCCTGGTGTAGATGCAGTTAAGTTACTTCTCATGGGAGTTACTAATTTCTGCACAAGATATGTAAATATTTAGAAGGAAAGAGCAATCCTGAGAAGGGAATTGTGTGCTGCTGTCCTGTCCAGCTTCCAGGTGCAAGGGAAAATTTAAATCAAGTTATTCTTATTTTCTATTTTATTTTCTCTTTTTGCTACATTAAACAAACCAAGAGTTCAGATTGGCTTCCACTTGGTACCACGTACTTGTTCAGGAGTAAAACTGAAGGAAACTTAAACAACAACCACTTAAACTATCTGCTCAAAATAAAGTATCTTTTTGTAATATTGTAAGCTTTTCAAACCACTTCATTATAAAAAATACCATAAGTAACTGACATTAAAAGTTTTATTTTAAAAAAAATAAATTTAAAGATTGAAAAGATGAAGAAAGTTATTTTGCATTTCTTCCCATTTTCCTCCAACTAGGACAAAAATACCTGTGTGTCCTGCTCTGAAAAATCATCAATACAAACCTATGGAAAAAAGGTATTTAAGGAGCAGACATTCTCCTGGTGCATAACTTCAGTCTTGGCTTACTCATAATTTATGAAGAAAAGAGTTTTCACTGTCTCACAAATGTAGCAGCCACTTCAGTACACATCATTTTGTCTGAAACAGGGAAATTATTCTGTCTCAAATGCACCACTAAAACAGCCACTTCTGCTAAACATTTGGAACAATTATTTTTTTGAAAGACATTTGGAGATAAACCAAAAAAATATAAAAGTCCCAAATCAATACAAAGAATTTTAAAAAGCCTCAGACTTTGGTTAAGAGTTTTCAATTGCTGGCAGCAGTAAACATTTTATTTTTTTTTCTGCCTTACTCACAATTACCTTAAGAGTTGTATCTCATCCTCCTCTCCAAATGCTATTCATATTTCCAGTTTTTTCCTCAGAGATGTTTGCATAAGAAGAATTCCACTTGACTAATATTGTGAGGATTTAAAATATGGTTTCGCTCTGATTCTAAAAGAAAACATTATAAACTCCACAAAAGAAACATATTTAGCTGAAGACAATTTGTTTTTCTCCAAGCAGATGAGTTTTTCACCTTATATTTGGTATTTTAACACAAAATATAACCTATATAATATTATACTACATATAATACATGGAAATATGTCGTACTGGTATTATAACCTAAAAAAAAAAAAATCTGTTCTAAAAAAAGTTATACTGTTTGCAACATGTTTCAACATAGAATAACCTGAAGTTTCCAGGCCCTTTTCCTATTTTTAGATGTTTATTTTTTCTTGGAATGCAGAAATATCCTTATTTCTGAGAATAAACCCTTTTTTGGTTTTTTTTGTTTTTTTGGTTTTTTTTAATCGAGGATTTTGATTTAATTTGAGCTCACAAAAATATCTGTGATGCATTTCCCACCTGCCTCAGGGAGGAGCTCTTGCCACTGTGGGGCTGGTGCAGTGAATGTCCAGTTTATTTGGGCTTTACAGACACGGCCATACCACATGTGCACTTGTCACCTGCCAGATTAGGATGATTTCCAGATTTCCCATGAGAAACCTGGCTGTACCCTCAGAAAACATCCTGTGATCTGTCTGAATTCAAATGTCCTGCAAGGATTCCCAGGTATGGGATCCCTGGAGAGGCTTTCACTTCGAACAAGACATAGAACCAGCCTGGCAAGCTTCATGTGGAAGTTACTGTTAGTTCTTTCAAATGATTCTTAAATATTCTGGAGGTATCACTGTGTGAATGTCAAAGCAAAGTGCAACAAGAAAAATGTTTGTCTATTCCACACAATGCTGTTATTACATTGATTTTTCCCCCCAATTTCCTCTCTTTCGGAAATCACTTAAATTCTTTCGTGTTTCAGACATCACACTCCACACTCTCCTGACTGGCAAATCCTTCTCCCTCACAATGTTCCTTGCCTGATTTAATACAAAAGCATAACCAGCACAAGGATATGGATAGTGAGAATGGCTTTTCAATAAGATATCTTAATGCATTTAAAGTGTTTTTAATGGTTTGTTTAGTGGAACTTATCAATATTTATGTATATATTAGATATTCTAAAAATATCTGTAGTCAGCCTTTCAAAAACCATCTTGAATTGTTTGTTATTCAGGGAGCATCAGGCCCTGATGTATGGACACTTACATGTGCTGTGCCCCATCACCACTGCACTCAGGTATGCTACACTTTCCATTTATTTGCAAACCTTGTGCAAGTTTTGAAAATAAAGTGCAAGTTTCAGTCAGTCCAGAATAAAGGACAGTAGGAAACAGAGTTTTGTTCTGTACAAAAGCACCAGCTCGAGCCCTTACCCAACGAGACAGGGAAATAAAATGCATGTCCTGTGCAATAACACAAACTCATCTGATTGCTTTAGAATTATGCACGAGGAGGGAACTATGAAA
This sequence comes from Erpornis zantholeuca, assembly GCA_013400515.1. NCBI lineage: Eukaryota > Metazoa > Chordata > Aves > Passeriformes > Timaliidae > Erpornis > Erpornis zantholeuca. The sequence goes on from VZTN01030939.1 coordinate 80,897, forward strand.
AGTTACAAACTTGGAGTAAAACAACAAACCCTTTTTTTTTCAAACTATGATTAGGCATCCTCCTTCTTCCAGGAACTGTTCACTAACCGTGTGCAACCTGCCCTTGGGAATATTCCAAAGATCACAGTTCTCCCAGTGCCATACACCAAATCTTACATATTGCAGCAGCAACCTACGTTTCCTCCTTCAGGTCTAGCTAAAGCTGGCACATGGCAGGAAATCCAGCTTAATTATTCCATTGCTTTGGTTTCTTTCTCAAGCCATTGGAACTTTGCTAGTATCAGCTGTTCTGCTTCTCAGGGCAAAATCTTTACACCAAGAGAGGATAAGATCTGTCCTTGAAACATTAAATATTTGGAGATTCTACCATGAATTAGGAAAACCTTTCCTTCCTTCACTGCCCTTCACGTAAAGTGAAGATTTATAGTGGGCCACTGAAGAGAGTGTGAACAGAGAGTCTATGAAGGGACAGCTCCCCACAGCAGCTTTTAAATGTTTGCCTCTTTATCCACAGCAGCCTGGAGACAGAGGATGTTTCCATGTGCAGGCACCTGAAAAAGATGAACATTTCAGTTCCAGGGTCAAAATCTCTACTTCCACTGTTCTTCCAAGACACATTTTTTTTTTCATTAAAATCACTATTTCCACCTAGTGCACTTCCATCTGTCCATATAATTTTCTTCATTTGCCTGTCCTTCTCCAAAAACACAAGCTGTTTTTCATTTGGCTGCTGTATTGCGCTTTGGGAATGTTCTCCATTCCACCTGAAACATCTTGGATTTTTTCAAAATGTTCCATTGTGCCACAAAGACAAGACTCAGTATCACATTACTGTCCCAAAGTGAATGATTAGGAGCCTTTGAGAAAGGTCTCTCTGTGTGGCATCCTTGTGCCTGTCATAAAACAGCAGCCATTTGCTGGGGAGAAGATGTAACCAACCATACGAGGAATGATTTGTTCCACAAGATGTCACAATGTGACAGATTCTGTCAAAGAGAAGATAATTTTCAGTTATCAAGGTAACACCTGTAATCTAAGTAGTGATTAGGCACTCCAAAGAGAAAGGCTCATCAGTTACATCCTCTGAGTTACAAGCAAATTCAGAACAGGTTTAATAAAGTCCAGTTTTCCACTAACTGGGGGGAGAATTTCCCTCTGTTTCAGAAGAACAAGTGCACTCCATGACCACTCATCTTAATTTTGAGAGGCACTCATTGCTTCAAAACTCCAAGAATCTTATTTCTCCACAGAAAACAAGGCAAAGTATTCTATTAGCTTCAGGAATTATAATTCTCTCATTAATGTTTTTATCTACAGAGTTTAGGCTGCCTTATTTTATTACCCATAAACCAACACATCACAGGTTTGACAGTGGTTGTATTGAGCAGACAGACACACGTCTTCTTTTAGACAGATTAATGAGAGTTTTTATGAAGGGGAGAGCTCATTTAGGAATTATGTCTGAGGCTGCATTGCGAAGTCTTGTCTGTACGAGTACATTAAAGGTGATAAAATATTTAGAACTACTTTAATGAATCTATTCTTATCTCTAAAAGAAAAAGAGAGGAGGGCAATTCATGCAGTTAGTGCTTAATGGAAGAGCTTTATGTGCTGATGTGTACTGTTTTGTTAACCTCCTTCTAGTTAATTCTTTATCTATTACTGAAAAGGCCTCTCACAAGATACGGTAAGAGACTTTCTCCTGTAAGCCAGGCCCAATAATTAACAGAGGGAGCTGCCCTGGGCTGATACCACCACCAGCACCAGCCATGCTTCTCTGTGTCATCTGCTACATACTCAAGATCTGATAGGTGCAGCCATTTGTCAACCTTTCTCTTACAGGAAAAAAAAAATAAAGTGGGAAAACCACAGATAAAGTAGTGCAAAAACTGCAGATAAAACAGAGGGCACATTGACTTAAGTAAAGGGGTTTTTCATTAGCCCTGGTAAAAATAAAAGGTTTTTTTCATTAGCTTCAGTGACAGTGCTTTTATTATAAAGCAGATCTTACTGGAACAACTTCTGCCAAATCACCTCTATTTTAGCTGAGGAAGACTGGAAAAAGCAGGTCCTTTTTCTCTGATTTGACTAATTCTCTTATAATACTGTGCTTTCTGGTGTTGAAAAGTCATACTTTTTAAAATTTACACTATATTTGTTCCCCATTTTTATTAATTTTCACCAATGAAGCATGGTACACTGGATTTTTTATCCAATTGTTGCTGGATTCTCTTCTATGAAGAGAACTGCTGGATTCTTTTCTACGTGATGGACATGTCTTAATGGCAATGAAAACCATATTTTTTCACAATAGAGCAAAGCATGCTGCATCATTAAAGCAAGGGACTGAGAGTTAAATGATCAGGGTCATCGAGCAGCTGTGGGCAAATAATTTAGAACAGCCTTCCCCAAGTCATTAAAGCAGACAGCCAATTTAGATTTCACATATTCAACACCCATGAAAATCAGGTCAGTCATCTGAAGTGCCCAGATCCCAGTTTATCACACATGTTTTATGATATAAGTGTTAATCTCTGTGACAGTTTTTCTCCCTATCTAAGATTAAACAATCCTTTGGGTCCTCCACAAAGGTATAGAGTATGGGTTAACTCATTAATTTAATGCACAACTATTACTAAGTAATTAAACCTCTTAAAGATCCACAGATGAAAACTGCTAATGAAACTCTGTCCTTAAGAAGCTGAGAAATGTGCACGTGGTAGTGGCAGTAGCAAGTAGCTCTAATGAGAACCCAACATACATCTGTCCCTTCTCACTGGGGGTAAAAATCCATTTGGATTGGAAAAATAATGGCAACAGATATTTCTTCTTTCATGATCACAAGCAAAAGTGCTGAAAAAATACTGCTCATCCTGTTGCTGCAAATTGTGACACTGAATGGCTGACAACTGTGTTTCTGAGTGAAATACGGCACTAGAGGTTTAAAAAGATGAGAGAAGAAGCTGATTTAGGGTTGTAACACTATCCTCTGACCTACTACATATAATGAGTAATGTGCCCTAAAGTTAGAGAGGATGTCCAGGCAGAATGTGGAGAGGTTATGTCTGAATGATGCAGCATTATTAATTGCTGACTACTCGAGGTAGATTCCAGCAGAAAGGCACTTCCTTTACCTTTGAAACTCTTTGTCTCCCACTTCCTTCCTATTCAGTTATGGAGGAAAATATTCCCTACCACTCTGTTGAAGAGTCATGGGACATTACTTAACTAGAGACTTAAAAATAAAATTAGTTAAAACTAGCTAATGTCATAAAACCTCTGGGTTTTGCAAGTTTAAAATTCAAAGTCGAACACTGTAGGTCCCCCTTCTACAAGCAGTACTCCTCATTTAGCAAGCAGAGACCTCATCTGTGCCCTACAGATCGATTTGGCCTCAAGCAGGCTGTGCTCACGAGTTATCAGTGTAATCATGTCTAATTATTTTCAAGTGCCTACAAAACTGACGAATATCCAGGTTAAATCATATCAAAGATAATGATCCTGACCAGAACTCACACTGGAAAGCCTTTGATGCACAGGCCAAAGGAGACTCCAGGTCACTTTTTTTCCCCGGCTGAACTGTCTTTGCTGAACCAAGACAGCAGAGAAGCCATTCCTCACTTCTATTATCAAACAAGAACTTGAAAAATCTTAGGCTTGGAAAACAAATGCAAAAGTTCCAGCAGCTCCTTAGAAGTATTTTCTGAATGCTAACCAGTGTCTAATATCACAATGCATTAAACTCTATTTCCTATCACACCAGATACTTGCAAGAGCAGCACTTTAGAAATCAAACCTTTCTGTAAACTCTTTTTTCTCTTTGAAATCCAACCCCAAAACTTTCTGTCAGACCAACTCATTAGCATAAAAAGACCCTCCACAGCTAAAAGCTGTGTGATATATTTAGCCCATCATGAGGGCAGCGTGTTAATTGTTTATAGCTGATTTTGCTGTTTGCTTTCCTGGTCACTTCCACAGAAAGTTCACAATGACTATTGCATTATGTAAAACTGTGTCCAGTAAAGCCTTTCTCTACAATTTTTTTCTAATGTACATTGGATATCGTTAATATGAAATCTGCAAACTAGTGTCACATTCCTAGTTATGTTTCCATGTAATTAATTGAAATATAATATGTAATTAGAAACTATAGAAATGAAAGGATATTATTCTTTGTGGTTGAGGCACATCAGCTCTGTCCCAGCTGAGCCATCTTAACTCTTCTGAGATGCAAATAGTATTTGAGCATCCTTCCTTGAGAAGAGTTATAACATATAGAGATTTTTCCCCCACACTGCATCATGCAGTATTTAGCCCTAACTTCTGTAATTTACCACACTATATAATGCAGTCTTGGAAACCATCAATGAGACAGCAGAGGGAAAATATGCCACTCTTTCATGATCCTTTAGCTGACACGGTGGACTGGGTTCTCTGATAATTAACTGTGTGATTTTGCTTTAAAAGACTGGAAATATTACTCTGAAAAAAACACCCACAGAAAAAAAAAAGCAGCTGAGAAGGAATCAGTCAGCACAAAGTAGCAACTTAGATCTACAAGGCAAAGGCATCACTTCAGTATCTAAACAGGCAAGAGCTTCAGAATCTGCCATCCTCTTTGAATCCCAACAAGAAGTACTTTTGTACATTAGAACAGTGATAGCTTTAGAAACGAGCACAGAAGTGTGTAATGCAGGGAAGTGCCTCCTAGCCTTGGGGATAAATTACAGCAATGCAATGACTTTATTATTTAGTAATATCATTTGGTACATAGGCTTAGATTTTCTTTCTTCCTCTAAACGGAGGGTGGGGTGAATGTGTTGCCAGTTGTCATTCACTGCCAGAAGCACAGGAATACAACTAATATGTGTGCTATTGTCAGAGACAGCATGAACAGACACAAACACATCAAATGAATCCTGTCAACAGCTCATGATTTCCAAGGCATGAACCCCCCTTTTTTCCCTGGAAACTTTTTACCCTGATCTTTGCATTATGAATATTCCAGAGAACAAAGCAGCAAGGATTCAGTACTGCTTGGAGTGCCCCGAGCTGAGGTTTTGCACAAGATGAGCTCCTGTTGTAAAGGAAACCCCATGCAAATTTCAGACAAAACAGAGTGAGGAGGTGAACCAGGCAGGTAAAGCCACATGTGCAGCACACCCTGGTGGAGATTCCCACCTCCCCACTCATTGAGCTGTGTTTTACAAGGTAGTGCTGCCTTGGAGGATCAGCACTTTATCCTCTAACCTGGCCAGCAAAGCTGCAGCAGGGTGCCCTCCACTCTGCCCAGCATGAGGAGCCTCTGCCAGTGAGGGGGTGGAAAAACCCAGCACCACCATTCCAAACAGTTTGAAACAGAGAATTGCTGAAAGCTGGAAAAGGAGTCCCATGCAACAACTGTCCTTGCCTCAGCCCAAGCTCCAGCACTGACATTAGTTTGTTTTCTATAGGGCAATGCTGATACTCCCCATCAGTTTTTACTGAGGCATAGCACACTTACAAGAAATTACAGTCAATATAGCACAAGGAGTGACAACTTTTCTGTCCCCAAACATTAAAGCAAAACCAAAATCTTTTGACTACAAAAGGAACTATGAGGCCCATTCTTAAAATAAGTGTATTAATGCTGGATGTTTTTCAGTAATGGCCAGCTGACTCTGTCCATGACTTCATGGGATAGGTTCCTAACCCCCACTAACACCTACACAGGCACAAACAGATCTACACCAGCGTGGGAAGGGATTTACTACGTGGAGACCAGAGTCTGAAATGTTGAAACCACCAAAACCTGCTCTGTGCTCCTGCCGGGCCAGCCCCAGCACTTACAGCTGCTTCCTGCAGCGAGGTGATCAACTCACTGCCTTCAAACCATATCCAGGCAGCTTAACACCCAAGTGTAGCACGACAATTCCAAAAGTGCTGCATCCCTCAGCATCCAAACACTGGTTAATTGTCACATCTGACAACCGTGAGATGAAACTATGGGTTTCACACAATCACAACTGCATCTTTGGATTGGTTTAAAAACAAACAAACAACAACAACAAAAAATACCCACAAACAGCCCAACCAGAAAAGAGGAAAACACCAAAACAAAGCAAAATCCCCAGCACAACCAACCAATAACCCAAACTCACAGAACAAACAAACAAACATCCCAAACAGCTCCAGAAAGAAACTGGTCAGATAGAAATGAAAGACTGATGGTAATACTAAAACTTCTGTGATAAGGGAGTACCATAAAAAAGAAATAGCTATTTTCATTCTGGAGTGCAAATAAACTTGGGATTGCATGTCTCTGAATATTGGGGTTTTAGTCCTATGGCCACATATTTGTCCAGCTGTGCACTTGCAGACTGTTACAAAACCTCAGGTGAAATAAAACAAATGAAATTTCTTTGGAGCTTTCATAATCCACGGAGAATGCTTCAGGCTGTGCCACAAAATTTAAAATCGAAAGAAAATGAGATCCATGTAAGAGGACATTTATTAGTATTAAACAATGAGAACCCTGATTTTCACATCCATATCTAAAGAATGCTTTAAAATGGTGATAGAAAAGCCAAAGTTCATAAATCTGGAATCAGAACAATAAATCTCCTGGCAATGATCCACAGATAATTGAAAAAAACTCTCATCAGTTTCAACAAACTGTAATTCAGGCTTGAGTATATTTGTGTATAATAAACTCCTTTATATGTATTTCCATAGATATGCATCTTTTTAACCTCTATTTTTATACCTTCAGAAAATGAAAGTAGTGGGAAATGCTACCTTCTAGATTTTTTCCCATTCATTTTCTCTCTCTTGCTAATCAGTTCCCAGTGACTGACTGTGAAAATATCATCTTATTTTTCACCAATGAGATTTTATTTCTCACACAGCATCACAGATCTGGAGTGGGTAGGGAAAACTAACTGAATCACCAGTTCTGAATGCAAAAGAAATCTCAGACATGCCACATCCTAATAAAGACCCTCAGCCTTAACAGGAGTGGAGAATTCTTTTGCCTTTCACAAATTCTTTCATTAATTAAACACTCAACCTAATAGGTCACACAATCCAGAGATTATTTTTTTCATGTCTACTGCCTGTTTTAAATTCAAAGAGCATAGAAAATAGTATTTTTGCTTATGAGTCGGCAAAGCTTCTGGCATAATGGGAATATAAAAGCAAAATATATGCTCTTCCCCTGAGCACTGGCATTTGCATAACATGTTTTACATATTAAGCAATACTGACAAAGTGATCTTTTTAATGTCCCCACGAAACACAGGCTGGAGTTCCCAGGTGCCCCAGGGCAGCCTCTCTTTGAGCAGTTCCAGTGACATTCCTGGAATTCTACACACATAGGTGGGGATAATTCAGATCAGCTGATCAGAGGCTCTTTTCCTAGGTGCTGGTACAATGAAATCCCCCCAGTAAAAAAGAAAAAAAAAAAAGCCCTACCTTGAAAGCCTGAAAGATTAGATCCAACCAGCCAATAAAACTCTAATTGAGCAAGAATCTAGAGAGAAAGATGAAAGATGCCACGAAAATCAGTTTGCATCTTGTTTTTAATGTAGAAGTTCAGCTCTACTTTGATTAGGCATTCAAACATCTGCTCTGGTGGCCTTCTGACATTTCTAAACTAACAGGAAAAATAGAAAAAAAATGGGAGCAACATGATTGTATTTTAAAGCATAACTTCCTAAAATCCACCTCATGCAGTTATTTTTTGGTTTGTTGTTTTAGCTTGGGTTTTTGTTTTTTCCTGTAAGAAATATTTTATGAATAGAATTGATTTCTTTAGAAATATGCCACTAATGGCATTTTAATTACATTTATTGTATAGAACAAGACTAAAGATGGCAAAAAATTGATTTTTACCAGTGCTATCTTTATACAGCAATAGATAACTGCAATTTCACTAATATGTAATTTTAAATTACTATTGCCCATTTTATCAAGCACAGTTGATTAACAGGAAAACTGAATGGATTTCCAAATTTAGGTCTCAGTTGCCAGTTGGCAATAATTTTGTGGGATGTGATTTCCATAGCAGTTTCTGCTGTGTACAACAAACCTGTTGTCACTGAGAAGGTAAACAGCATGCAGACTCACAATCGGGGAGACACTTAAATCTTTGTCCCTAAATCTTTGCATTTTTCCAGATTTATTTTGTAGCTTTATTAGTGGCAGGTAACAGGGTTACTCTGTAGTTAAGATACCCTCACTGCAGGTTCCCAAAACAGTTCTAAAAAGTAACTCCCCAATCCAGTTGTGATGATTTGGCCTCAGAATATCAACGTGTTGGATAGAGAGGTATGAAACAGGTTTTTTTTCTGCAAGTTTCACATAGCTCTGTCTCCTTCAGTAATTAAGAGGGAATTTTTCATTTGTATTATTGAGTTATAAGGCATCTTGCTCAAGAAATGATTGGATGATGAGCTCAGGGGGTGGTTTGCCACAGAGATCCTGAAATCTTCAGTGTGTTGACAAATGTGGAGCTTTGCAGGATCAAACCTTGACTGTAGGTAGAAGCATGTAATATTCAACAGGGAAATATTTTGAAGTTCCTATTAGTTCTTAAAAGAATCAGCAGCCAAAACAAATTCATGTCATCAACAGCATAATCCTGTCTGTGTCACTGCATACAACACAACCAGATCCATGCTCTGAACACAGCCTTTTCAAACAGTGCTTTCTTCTCAAACACTTGCTATGAACTTGATCTCAGATAGTTTAGAGAAAGGTATTTGGGAAGACTTTTCAGCAGTCCACTCAAAATTGGAGGAGCGTGGAAATTAGGTATCGGCAGGAAAATCAAGTGGTTTCTGGATTTTCCCAGTGTACAGTAAGAGGAAGCAGCACATCTGATACATTAAAAACAAAAAAAGGCAAAGATCCAACTCATCAGCACACACAGCAGCCTGGCTGTAATTGGGGGGGTGAAGCTGTTATTGATGAAGCAATTTATTTCTAAGGACACATGTGGGTTTGCATTTCATAGATAGCAGGTTTAATAACAAATATATCTACCCACAGGTAATTGAACATAATTCTGTCATTTTTATCAACAGGGGTGTAATGTTGTCATGTTCCAGTTCCAAGGAATATTATATTAGCTTATTATTACCAAATAGTTACATCAAGTTAATTAGACCTAATACCTGAATTAGGTGATAGCACTGCCATTAGTATTTACGGCATCACACTCCAATTCTGCAGGCTCTTAATTTGCCTGTAAATGCTTTGTTTGGGATACCCTGGGATTTTCTACTTTACTGCTAAAAGGTGGTTCACAGTTTCCTCAGGCCTCAATGAGTTTAGTCAGTTTTAAGGAAGCTTTTTGCCTTCCCTCACATGGCCTACTGTTGTTTAAGGACAGGGTCTGTAAAATGACAGCATTTGCTATCTCAGAGCTCTTTAACCCCTCTCCAGCACACTGTTAATCCATCTCTTTCCAGGGGATTGTATGAGGCTCCCCAGCCAGACATCCCCTACAGCACAGCTGAAATATCCCTGCAGGAAATGAGGCTTTTCTGCTCAGTACAAAGGAAACAGAATGAAAGCAAGCAGTGACTTTTCCTTTAGCATTTATCATCTCTAAGGATTTAAGCCAATGCTGTGGCTGGACACTGTTTAGGAAAGTTGTTCTCAGAAGCCAGGCAGAATTCAGATGAAATGTAATGTAGCTAACCAAGTCTGCCTGTTCTCATTAGCTACAACAGAATTATTAAAAAAAAGAAAGAAAGCTCAATACAGTAAGAGGACACAGAATGGGAGAATGGTTGATGCTGGAAGAACTCCCTGCTCAAGCAGGGTCACCTGGAGCAGGTTTCCTGTTGAATCTTTTTTGCTTTACAGCTGATAAAGCAGCAATCCTGCAAACCTCTACACTTGTAATCCTGCTAAAGACTTTAGGATCTAAGCTCATCTCACCCAACTCTTTCCTGAATGAGGTAATTTTATAACTCAGGCTGACACTAGGAGTAAATCTGAGAACAACATGCTAAAAGGAGGAAAGAATTTTTATGCAAACCATGCCTTTACCCGGATGAGCAATTAATTACACTGCTCCCAAATGTTATCCTCCTGGTATTTTAGCTTGTTTTGTAAGAATGTTGGGTTTTTGCTAGCAGATTAGAGGTGAAGGGTCAGGCTTTCTTATGCACCACATGCTCATCAAAGAATAAAATGTTAAAGGATAAACACATCACTGTGTACTTGGGGTTGTACAGAAGATTTGTCTAAAACATTACTGGCTGCTGTGAGGAGGGAGTGAACCCCCCTAAAATCAGAAGCTCTGGTGACCTGAAATTCAGCATTACAACCCTTTGCCCCTAACTGCAGCCAAGGACTGACCTAAGGATGATGTCATGCAGTTTTGCCTAAGAACTTACACACTGTGGATGTTGGAACCTCAGAGAAGCTATAGTCAAAGTCTCAGATATTCTAGAAAAATTCCTGTTACCATGTCACTTCCAAAATATGAAATGGAGTGGTTTCCTGTGGACTGTGGAGAGGTAGACCTGTCTTTCTGTTCTAATGGGGCACAACATTTTGCATTTATTTTGTACTCACAGGGTTATGACAAATAAGTGTCTTCATTTCCATTTGCTGCAGTGCATATTCCCACAGGCCCATGTTAGGAAAAATCCTTAGGATAATGAGACCATCTAAAAATTCCATTTCATTGCAGATATCATCTGTTTCCAAGGATAGATTCTTATTACATGTTGTTTCAGAAAACCTCATCTGCATATCCATGAAAAACCCAAGCCAGAGCCATATACAACAATTAAGCAACGAAAAGTGAAAATTAAATATTTAAGTCTCAATAAATAACCAGACATATTTAGAACATGCACTTAAATTTTCCTGTCACGGGGTCTCCAAAACCTGCAATGATAAAAACAGAACAAGAACAAAGCCTAAAATGTCAGTTTGATTTAATCTGGAAAAGTGAGGATTTCTGCCTTTGTTGCAGTCTCCTGGTCATACCTGACTTCCATCTCCTTTCACAGAATAAACAGTTAGCTCAGAGTGATGTGTCCATGGAAATTTCTGACACAAGGTGCTCATTTAGGATTCCAAACATTTCTAAAACCTGTAAAGTAACAGGAAACTGAGTAACCCTCTGTTTAAAGGTTTAGATTGAAACTCAGAAATAAACCTTATTATACAAGTGGCTAGGAAATTAGTTTTTGAAATAAATGAGGATTTATTGTTTAAAAAAATCCACTTTTGGCATGGGTCTCTGAACTTCAACAGTGATGTACACACATCAAAACAGAAATCCACATCTTTTCTTAACAGCTTACCACTCAACCACTTGGGGCTGCAGATGGTACCAGAATGTTTTTTCCTAAATATCTAAGTTCCTCTAAGACAGAAGAGATGAAACAGCCTTTCTTCACCAGGAATCAACCTAAGTTTAGCTTTCAATTGTGACCTTTTGTATTTTCAACAACTGAGGAATGGGAAAAATTTGTGTTTCATCTCTTAGCTTTTTCATCTCCATTTCCCTTTTGAAGTATAAAGAAAATTTCCAGACAGTGCAGTATGCTAATGGCTCATTACATCTCCAGGCTAGGAAATGCTGCAGCTCCATCTGCACAGCATTATATGGGTCTGCTGGTTCCCAAATTAATGGAAGGATTTTGATGTGGAATCCTGTAATGTTGACTTTGTTCACTGAGTGAAGCTGTGTTGTTGTCTATAGTGTGACACTCACTCAGACAGTCACAGAAACACAGGCACATTTAGGTCAGAAAAGGCCTTTAATATCATTGAGGCCAATCATGGCTCCAGCACTGGCCTGTTCACCACCAAACCATGTCCCTCAGTGCCACAGCTGCACCTCTTCTAAACTCCTCCAGGATGCTGCCTCTGGCACTTCCCTGCTCCAGAGCTTGACAACCCTTTTGGTGTAAAAATCTGGGAGAAGAGACCAACCCGTGGGGTGGTGCTGACTCAGGTGCAGGACCTGGCACTTGGCCTGGTTGAACTTGACAGAGCTGCCCTTGGCCCATCCTTCCAGCCTGTCCTGGGGCAGCCTGACCTCGCCATGAGATACAGAGCAGCCCCTCGGTATAAAAGTAAATCCCTTCAACATTTCCTTTCCATCTGAAGGACTGAGAAAACTGACCAGCTTCAGAAGTTGGTCAGCTGACACTCAAACACAGGTAGCAAGACACAGCATGACACAAAACTTGTTTTGCATAAGGAAGCTAGGACTGGCAAAGGTATTTTGAATGGAAAATGTTCAGTTCACTGCTTAAAATTCACAGGGAAAAAACATTACAAACACACAGGGGCTCTTTGATGGACTGTGTGAAATGAATAGGTGTTAGCTATTGATTTATGATGGAAAACAGACAGTTCTCCCTTCTAAATATCACAACCTAGTTGCTACTAGCCCTGTTCTGAATTTTAATAGAATTGACACGCGTTTAAAGAGCTTTAAACTTGAAATGAAAAAAATAAATATATATGTATAACCACGTACAATAGTTTGATTTATAAGACTTGAAAATGCAATAGAAATTGTAAAATAAGAATTTCTAGCTTCCATTTGCAGTAATAGAACAAAATTTACTGCACAGCATTCATTCAGAAAAAAAAAAAATCTGTAACAATTGTAATTATCAACCACTAGGCTTAAGTTGGAGAAAAAGAATAATTCTGTAATGGAAGCAAAAAACTGTGATCTATTTGGCTTCCTACTAGTCACAATGATCTATTAAAAGTAGAAATGCTATGAAATAAATGAATCTCTGATTTAATGGATCTTAGATGTTGTGTCTTTCACCTCTTTAGAAGAAATGAAAAACAAATAGTGTTATTACAGAAATGCAATTACCAAGTACTACAGTCTAGAAGAGCCCCTACTCCATCAGACTTTAAGGACAAACAGCACCACAGGGAGTTAAACATCATCCTAACTTTGGGCAGAGCTTAACCACGTGGTCATCTATGATGAGAATTGCTTCAGCATGGCCACTCTTGCATGACAGGAGAGGAGAGCAAGCAACAACCAAGACAAAAAGCACAAATAGGATAAGCTACGCAATGCAAAAATCCTGGATACTCCATGGAGAGAATTATAAAATGGTAACGAGGTAGTCTGTCAGCCCAGAAGGCTCAGAGAGCCATACACAAAAAATGTATGAAAATGTCTGGCAGAATAGTCACTCATATCTGAAGTTACAGTCCTCAAAATATCTAAACACTTTCTATTTAATACTAATTTAATACTAAATTAATACTAGCTGAAAGTATCTAAAATTCCATCAAATTGTTTTCTCTCATCAAGCACCAGAAAGCATCAAAAATTTTCCCTCTAGGCTTGAAAAGCTATGCCCTATGTTGATAGATGAGCACCTTCATGGAAAATCAGTTTTCAAAAGAAAATTTAGGCAAATTTAAGCCATTTTTAGAAAATGGCTAAATTAATCCCAGATATTTTAAAGATATTAGGAATCTTTCCAGATTAGAGGAGACAATAACATTTTGACACAAATAGCCCTAAGATGTATGCTTCCTCAAAATGTTTTAGAAGAAAGACAAATTGCTTGTGTCTTTAATTGCATGGAGTGTGTGAGGAAATCATTAAAGTATATAGAGGTAATTATCTGGAGTATGGATGAGAAGACATTTAAATGTCAGCAATTTCATTAATTTTACAACTGAAGATTGAGAGCTGGCGGAGCAGAGGGTAACAAAGCATGAATGGCTGTTGTTAGGGGCTAACAGAGTGCTGGGGTGGTTCTGACTCTATAAAATTCTGTAAAGCTGGTTGGTGTTGAGGCACATGCAGAAACATGCAGAAACAGCAACGTGTGTGTACAAGTTCCCAACATCCTCAAATCACCCCAGTCAGGCCCACTGTAGAACATGGTTCATGGTGCTGTGATTATTAACTCTGCTGCCTGAACTCCCTGGTTTATGGACAGGACACAAAGATTTATCAGGACAATGGAAGTGCTTCATGTGCTTTTAGCAGGACTTTAACCCCAAATCTACTTCTGAAAATAGGAATGCTCAATTTGTGCAAACCCTAAAAGGAAAGCATAGGGTGCATTTCAAGGTGTTAAAAGGATGAGTCGAAATTCACAGTGCTGCTGTGGTTAAGCACAAATATGCTTCAGCAATGGAAAAGTCAGGGTCAGCTTGGAAGATGGTGAATGACAAACTAATTCATTAACATTAGGGATGAATAATTCAGACACGAGATTCATATCAGTAGTCCAAACTTTCCATCGTTCCTGAACCCCACCTTCCCCATGTGAGGGGGTCAGTCTGCCCATACAGAGTGGTGTCAGAAAACACCACCACACAGACATGTGCTCCCATTTTTTTCTTTCTTAAGCTGGGTACTTCAGTCATTGTTTTTAGAGGACACTGAATGCCTGTTGCAAGTAGATTCTACAGAAATCAGTCCTAAAGCATAAAGAAGTCACAGTCATGCTTCCTACAAGGAAATATTCCCTTATCAGTGTGATAGGGCAGCTTAAATGTGATCAGGGGACATTTAATTGTTCTCCCTTGCCAGAGCAGGAATGGCAAGTCTGGCAACCATAATTCTGTGGAACAAACTGAAGTACCATATTCTGTGACATCCAAAATTTAGTTCAGGTTCTCTCATAGCAGTACTTTCATACCAGCTGGTTACTATTAACATAATTAATACATTTTATACAGATTAGCAGTTCTGTGTCAGAAGCATTTAAAATTTGGTGCTTGGATTTATAAAATATGGAAACAATGTGTCTTGTTAGATTTCTTGAAAGGAAAGACCCTGCATACCCACCCAGACAAGAGACAAGAAAAAGTGTTTTCAAGGAAACAATACTGCAGGTGCAGTAAACACAAAATCAATTAGATTTTGATCAACATCCTGAACAGTTTTTCAAGAAGCACAAAGACAAGTCAGCAATCTACCCACAACAACAACACCCCAAGTATTTATCCACCCTGAGAACAGACAATAAGAATGACAAGCAAAAAATGAAATCAAAAAAATCTAGCTCTGGTTCTACTGAAAACAAGAGTATGCTTTTTGGGACCAGGATTTTAGTAAAAATCAGACCCCAGAATGGTGTTGTTTGTTTTATTAGCTTGTTTTTTCCTGAAAAGATAATAAAAATCCTAATTCAATATTATTTATTTATCCCCATTATTCACTTCCTGCATAATTACAACAGAGATTTCATCCCTTGTCAGGCAAAATATTATGTGGAACGTTAATGATGCCACCCCCAAAACATCATGAGGTTACTTGATGGAGAACATGATTTATGTATGTTATAGAAGCATTTCCTCCAGGGATCTTTTTCAAGTCAGCAAGAACAAAATTTTGTTCTCTGATAAACAGAAATGTAGTGACAGGCTATTAGTTTTGCGTGGCTGATGTTTGATTTCTTGGAGTTACAGAGATAGTCAGCTTTTGTTCCAATGGCTTTATATATTCCTGTGGTGGAAATAATTAATGACTGTGCAGCTTTGGTCAGCACTGCTCTGGCAAACACTCAGTTTGTACTCTTACACACAGGTTAGAGAGCAAGTCAAATTCAACATATATTCTCAGAAAGTAGCAAGGAAAACATATCTCAAATGCCTGCATATTCACAGCCCTTATACCTGGACAGGAAAAAAAAGTTTTACTTTTCAGATCTGTTTAAAAATTAGGTTCGGTTACTTCTTCAGTCATAAAGAAGTGCAGCTAGAGATGTATTTAATTTCTGAGAAAAGATGAAGGTAGAGAAGTACCTTCATTCACAGCTACTATTGCAGAACTGTGCCATCTCCTACTGAGTTGAACAGTGCCCTGTGAAGGAGATTAACTGGATGAAGCTGTTCTCAAGTACCTAAAGAAAGAGAAAACACAATGAACAAAGGTTTGGAGGTTTTGTCCCCCTTCTTCCCTACCCCATTCTCCTCTCCCTGCCAGTTGCAGCATTATTTGCTCCACTAAAGCTTTAAATCTAAGGGAAGTATGAATCCAGGTATCTAATTTTTTCAGTGACTTTACAAGTAAAATACTTCAATTGTTAATCACAGAAAAAACCCCAAATGACTTGCAGGTAAAAAAAGCTTGGGACCTGCAGATAAACTGAGCTTGGGACACACTCAGGAGTAAAGGGCAGATCAGTTCTAAGGTGCAGTTTACAACTTCATACAGTCCATGGCAGGGCAGCCTGTTCTTTTCAAGGCAATGAAAAGGTTAAAAATTTGCTTGTTAACAGAAAAGAAATGAAAATTTTAGGCCCCAAAGATGCAGTGAACATGCACAGTCCTTACCAGTTATGAGGTGGATAGAGTTTAGAGATGTTTGCTCCTTACCTCGCTACTATGGAAGCAGTTCTGATATATGGAAGAGAACATATGCAAAATTTTAATGTATTATTTTCCTCTACTAGAGCATGTAAGCAGTGCTAGAACTGCTTGCTTCACCACATAAGCTATGAACCACCCTTCTCATTTTTCATGATCCTGGAGGCTTCTCCCCTCCCCTTGTCAGGCTACCACACATTGCCAGTCTGAGCAATGTGAGGAGTTTCTAGCACAGAAAATGTCACAGTTGAGGCTATGAGGTATGACAAGCAGAGGAATATTAACCACAGTAAAATATCCAAGATCAGTAAAGCTCAGGTAAAAAGCTGAAGTGTTCAAAGCTATCTCATAGATTCCTCCTATCCCCTCTGTCTTCTGACCATAATGTACCAAAATTCTTTGGCTAACTCAAAATTCTCAGTGAAATGTGACTTGTTACAGATAATAACAACTGAACACTTGCCCAGGGCATCTGCACAATTGGTTTTGAAAAAAAAAAATTAGAAATATTTAACCAATACTGGGCATAAACGTTTTCTTTACAAACCAGCACTGAACCTGTAGAGCCAAATTCAGTTATATTTGCATTTGTTCATTTCACTCCTTCATCAAACTGATGCTAATAGAAGTAACCTTTGGGTATGAAGGAAATGAAATTGCAGAAAGCATCCAAAAGCATTTTGCTAACCTCAAGCTACTTGGGAAATAAGGTGCAGCTCTGCAGGCTTTTATTGTGAAGTAATTATTATAATTTACATTCTGGGCTGTTGCAGGTACACCTTGTAGCCAAATGCTTCTAATCCCTTGGGTCCAATTACCTCATGATAATCATGCCAGTTGGTGCCATATTTAGTTTTATTCAAAATACAATGCTCAAAGTTAAAACTGGTACTTTCTGAGTTTAGAGAGACTTCTAAACCATTTTTTCCTGGTGGGTTACTATGTGGGATGTGCAGTCCTTAATAAACAGCCTATCAGCTGTGAATTTCTTTAGAGAGGTCAAAAACTCTGAGTAGTTCAATCCCAAACTTATTCCTTCAAAAGAAACATCATTCCAGAGCTGGTATCAACAAGTGGATCAGAGGACAAGTGACAAGTAACTTGATAGCACCAGCCTTTATAAAAGGCTATATAAAACTCTTGACCACTATAATATTTTCTTATTACACGTGAAAGGATGAAGTTGGCTCCATTCAAACCTTAGTGCAAGGTGAACCCACCGAGGGATGCACAGGACTTTTCAGATCAGTGAAACAGCAGAACCTTCCTCAGCAAAGTAATTTTGGACTTCCCTCCTGGCACTCTGAATTCCAAGCTGACTTGCCATGCCTGCAGTGGCAGAACTAAACTTGTGTGACCCACAGGAAACTGTCACTGCACAAATCCTTTGGTCCATGGTGATATCCAGCAATACATTAAAGAGAACCATTTCCACACGGCAAGTGAAGTAACTTTACTGACAAGTGAAATAAATTTACAGAACCAATTATGCAAAGTCCCAGATGCCTAAAGAAGTAGTGGTGTAAAGAATGCTGAAATGTAACCTGAATAAACAATATCTTCACACACTCTACTGAAATTCACAGCTCCTGAGGGGATGGCTGTCTGAAGGCTTCATGAACAATTACAAAAAGCTGCTTACATATGCATTTCCCCACAAATAGCAGGTTACATTATAATGATTTTTTACTTTGAATTTCAAAGGCTTTTGTAGTGTGCCACATTACTGAGTAGATGGCAGATGCCTTTCTTTGAGGAGTAGATGTTTAGGTATCTGGAATACCAAAAGTAGAATACTGAGATTTGGACCTGGAATCTCATCTGTAACAAATGCTTTAAAACTCTTTAAGACAAAAAAACCCCAACATCCTCAGTCCACATGAAGTGATGTTATAATATTGCATTTTAGCCACTGAAACTAAGAAGCATTTTTCCTTTAGAAGTTACTTAATTTTCCATAACTTGATCTTTCATGTGATAATCTCCTTTGCAAACTCCAGATATTGTAGCACTCACACTGTAAGAGGTGTGAGATGTGGTATCTGTATGTAAAATAAATTGAAATACTTTTTTGTTGTTTGTTTTTTGTTTTACCTGGATTTATAACACATGACCAGCTAAGACCCTTGAAGGGTACAGTAGGATATCAAAGAATTCTACCAAATAGTCACAGATTAATTGTGCATGCCTAGATCTGGTTCCTCACCAGATGAGCAGTACAGTAAAAGAAGCATTAGAACTAAGACTTTTTGAAACTTGCAGGAATGACTTCCCAGAATAGCAGGAAAATTGTGGACAAAAGCATATTTTAATGCACAAAGTAATCTATTTGTGTTATGGACTGTAATCTATTATACCAGACTGTGTTTTCACTGTAGAAATCAGCCACTGTAATAATTCACACCTTAGAAAAAAATTGTAGGCTAAAATAGCTTTTTCTAGAAGTGATCAGATTCCTGCTGTCTTTTGAGAGAACATATTGCGTATGGAACAAGAAAGCTCCTGGTCATTAGTGTCTTTGACTTACTCCAGCACAGAGAGTGAAAAAATAATAAAAATGGGATTTTTTTCCCCCATATCCTGTCCCAAATTTCACTACAACAAATAGAAATACATCAAGGTGTGAGAATTTGCAAGAATAGCCTGTAAATTCAGGAAATACCCCAAACTCATGCTCTTGGGAAGCAACCCAACTGCAATGGCATTTCTATGAGAGTTCCTACGTACCACACAACTAACAGAGTTACCACTGCCCATCTCAGAGCAGGAAGGTCAGCAGCTCACAAACTCACTGTAGTCAGGTTGCATCTGTCAAATTTTTAAATTACTCTTCAAGTGAAAATTGAATTTCAGCCTTTACAAAGCTTAGTCTCTTCCAGTTTTGGGAGAGGGACTTTTAGTTTTTCATATGAAGTTCATACCTAGTCTCCTTCAAAAGGGCAGAGGTGGAAAGTCCCCACACACATCTTTTCCTCCTCCCACCACTTCCTCAGCCTCACAGTTGCCCAATGCTTTAAAGAGGGCAGATTCTTAAATACTACGAACTCAATCATGCCTTCATTTTTTTTAGAGGTCTTTAATCTTAAAACACCAAAGTTGTTCCATTAGATCTAACTTGGCCCCTTAATCCTGTAATCTCAGACCATAACTAATTCCTCACATATATGGTGTTCCTCATGTCCTCAAAAGGAAATTCCTTCTTGCACCTTGAAAATTGCTGCATATATGAATTATCACCTCTGATCCAGATTGAACTGTTAAAATCCCTCTACTGAACTAATGTAGAATTTCAGAAAATACATGAGAACCTTGTTACTGCAGAGTTTTAGTATCTCATCAACCAACGGTAGCCTAAAACCACCCCTCACTTGCTGAGAGACAGACTAACAATATCTTATCAGAGCACACAATTCTGACCAGCTCTGACTTTATTTATTGTGTGTAATTCGCATAGTGGCAGCAAGCAGAGGCTTTCTGTTATTTAGAAAAATGAGAACTCTTCTAGTGCACAGTTCTAATACATAAAAATGGTAAATTAAGAAATTAACATCCAAATATATATAATTTTTAAAATCAGAATTTAGGTAGTAGGACTTTATTGTAAATGCAAACTCTACTTCAAAATCACTGAGTAGTAATAAAATTCATTTTTTTTCCTATGTCCAAAGTATTTATGGTGGTTTTCCACTGCATTAAAATAGAATAATTATATTTTAGAAATTTCTACATAAGTTGAAAAATAAGCATTATTATTTTTACTGGCTGCTTTCATGGCAAAACATTATGCAAAACACATTAATAATTTTCCCCCCATTCTGAACTATGTGATATAATATTGGAAATAAAACATGCCAAGGCAAGCATTGAATTTAAGTTCAGTCACTTTGGGTAAAGCAAAAGTTTATTTCCATGGAAGGATGGAAAGAAAATGTAAGCTTTTCTTTTTTTTTTTTTTTTTTGAGAAGCATTGTAATTTTCTGCATTCTATTGATAAATAAAAAGAATAAGTATTAATAAAAAAACCCTGTCCACCACATTTCAGTCAGCTTTGGGGTAAACCCTGAGTCTTTCTAGCCAAACAACTCAGAAACTCTCCCAGGCACCTAAAGCATTTTATTTATTGAGACCTATGGTAATAGAGAACACATGTCAAAGACTTATAGTTTGGGGCTTAGAAAAACAGCTGAGCAGCATTCAAAATTATGTTTTCATTAAAAAATTAGCCTAGGTCACAAGGCTAGGAAGAAAATAAAATCTTTTTTAACAGAAAACAATTATATTTTGGTTCAGCTGATGAAGTACAGTCACAGTTAGTCTCTGGAAAAGAGGAGGAAAGGCTAACAGCCATTTGCTCACCTCCTCTGATGTGATCTAAGTAGTTTCAACATCTTTTGAAATTATTTCTCTATGGTTACTTTGAAAAGTTATGATCACTGAAAGAAATTAATAATAAATTATAAGAAATATTGAATCCTGTTAAAAACAAATAGCTTTTCCCCAAAGGGTAATGTAAAAGATCTCAGGTTTACTTTGAACATTTTTGAAAAAATCAAGAAATATTGGATAAGAGAGAATGTAATGGAAGGGGAAGCAACAAAGTGAATGTGCTATTCCTTTTACTTTTTATCCTTCTTCAGAATTCATCTGAAGCAATTTTCAACAGTTCAATCTCCTGCTGTTCTGACTCGCTACAAGAAAAGTCACAAGGAAGATGATATTTCTATATTCCAGAGCTAAACTGATCCTTTCCATGGGCAATCCGTGCCTCCCTCTCTTTCTGTCAGTACTGGGTAAGTGCTCCAAAGGAGATCCTGGGCTGCCAGAAGAACTGAGCCATGCTGAGTGTTGAGACTCGTGCACTCCAGGCTGGGTCATCCCTCTGGCAGTGCCAGGGCAGAACAGACTGGTCAGGCTTTCCCAGGCAGGAGGAGCTGCAAAATATCTCCTGGGTGAACCTCCTGGTTGTGAAATCAGAAAAAGTCATCCAGTGGGGCTACAGAGTCCCTGCCTGCATCAACTTAGTACGTAACTTTCAAATGCTCAGGAATTACCTTCTTTCTTCCACAAGCTCAATCTCCCCTCTGCCAACTCTTTAGATAATACTCTCCCAAGTGGCAAAGTTCCCATGGACTTAATTAACAAAAAAAAGAAATTAGGCACATGAGCAGAATAATTACTTGTGACTGCACTGCTACATGACATTCAGAGCAGTGAGAAATGAACACATTTACATCATTTTGAAGAAGTTGCCAGAGTCAAATATAAAAGACACACTGTATAGGGAGAAAGCTACCAAGATAAAATTTCACTTTGGGAGAGGTAGTTGCAGTGACAGATATCCTAAACTTCTTGAACAGATGAAAAAAAAAAGGGAGGAAACCTAAAATGAGGAACCTCCCCTCTTCAAAAAAATATGTTTTGTTCAGCTCACAACAGCTGCCAAGTTCATTCTTCTAAATGGCTCTAGTACTCAGCAGCAGGTAGGCATTTTTACCAGAAAACGTTGTATATGATGCTGTGCCCAGCAGAAGAGCAAAGTTTCACCTACTATAAATTTGTTTAGTTCTGACTAGATTTTAATTTACATCAGCTTTATGTAAATCTAAACAGGTCTATTTAAATCTAAACAAGTTTGGCTCCAGCAAGACATGCTGAAAACCCAGACAAGGTATCTATAATTAGAAAAAAGATTCTCATTTTATTACGGATCAACCATTTGTGTAAGAAATAGAACTGTCAATTCACATCACATTTCTGTCTTTCAGCTTACTCAACATGAACTATCAAAAAAGAACAAGCTAGAGTTTCTGGGAAATCAGAAGAGATCCTTGTTCCCATAATTAATCTCTTTGGATAATTTATTGCTATTCACCATACACTGATCAATCACCATTTGCACTACTGTGAATACTTTCATTACAAGTCACTAACAGGAACACTCATTCCAGAATTTGAAAGAAATCATTAAAAGGTTGTCTTTTGATATGAACACAGTTTTGAAAAAGTAAACAAAAGAAAATAAGATGCATTTGAGAAAGAGCATAATATGCACAGTAAGAGGAACAGACAACAAGCCTTGGCCAACTTGCACACTAATATAGTATTTCTCTCAAAGTATTAGAAGGCCCTGACTGAAAAGATTCAAACAGGTGATTTCCTCAGTGTAGAAAGATCAATCACTTCTCTTTTTATGTATTTTTGGTGACAAACACTTCTAATTGTGTAAAAATGTGCTACCTTCCCCTCATTATTTTAATTTGAGCTGCCCTCCCAACCTGCAATGTGGTTTTATGCCAGATGCTTTTTGGTCATTACTTAATAAAAAAAGAAAAACATGAAGGAAGTACTGAACAGTGTAAGAAGGATTTAGGTAACAATTTATCCAAGGTGTCTTTCCAACAGTGACATCAATTATCTCAACATGATCAATTATCTTGATCATGTTCTCTCACTCGGCTGTGCTTTAAGCTCACCACTGTGTTCAGGTGATACAGGAGGGTTTGTGGTAAAAAGCAAGACTGAAATTATCATTCTCAGAGCTTTTAGGCAGCTAAAAAACCCCAAAACCACCTCCACAACAATGAAAGCCAGCACATTTTAGCAAATCTCTTTGTAGATAGTAAAAAACCCTTATAGTTGAGGAGGAAAAAATGCAAATTTTGTTGGATATATTTCTTATGTTTTCACCCAATCTATTAACTGCATTAACTGTGATCCACACCATTAACAACTGCACAAATAGGTCCAGAATAAATTCTGTTTTACAAAAATCAAACAACCAAAAAACCATTCATGTAGGGCAGAAAAGGACAGAATCTGTTCCTCAAATTATCAACAGTTTCCATATAGTATGACAATGAAGGTGGAGGAGAAACCATTTTCATTACACAAATTTACTGGAGAGTTACTGAACTCCAGAGATATATCTGTTTTCAAAAAAAATTGTTTCAAAATGAAAATATTGTTCATAATTACAATAATGTCTTTTCAAAGTTAAGTTGAGTTGCACAAATTGAAACTGGATAAATGCAAAGGCTTTGAGAACAGGTAATGATTCAATAGCAATTAACTTATGTAGTTATAACAATTTAGCCTGTAGCCTGCACTGAACTACAAAGTGAATTTGTCTAAACATGATTCAAATGTTTTTGCATATTTTTCTCTCTGAATTTTAAAGGAGAAAAGAGATGGATTAAACTTTGTGCTTTCTTACATTGGGAGGTAATTTCAAAGTGGAGCACAAAGAGATTTGTGCACACAATATGCTTTTTCAACCTTCAAAGCCAGTGATTTTCTGCTGGTTATTTTAATTATTAATGATCACCTGTAATTTTAATGGGGTTGAAATTAAATATGGCACCTGACACACATTCCAATCAGTGCATGTAATTGGTTTTAAGTAACATTTTAGCCCAAGCAGGAATTAGAGGTACTTTTTCACACTACACACGAGCACACATTTTCATAAAAACTATAGGACAGGCAAAAGGATTTTCTAAGTCCCAGATAACAGTGTCATTTTTTTCTGATAATAGTTATGCTATGAACGAAAAAGCACAGATTACTGTCAAACACAGGTAACTACTGCAGGAATATATATAAAATTAAATATTTCCTCTTGCTATTATCTTCGAGATAAGCGAACTCAGTTCCTTCATTTTCCCAAGCAAAACAGAAATAAAACTTCTGAGATTCAATGTAATTATTCCCATTTAATTACTTGTATTTTCACCATTGAATACAAAAACTATAAAGGAAAAAAAAAACCCTTTTCATAGAATTTTATACAAGGAATATTTAAATAGTAATCCCTTGTTTGCCATATGTAGGACAAAATCTTCACCCTGAAAATTGGGAGCCATTTCAAAGGCGGAGTCTTTTTAAATATGAAACATTGCTTTTGTCACCAATTTCTTCTCTCACCCACGACTGGACAAGTGACCTGCTTTTAATCATTGCAAAGAGGAGAAAGCAGAATACAAACCCATGTGTGGGAAGGGTTTGTGCATTCCCTGGGCAGCACGGGCCTGTGTGCTAGAAATGTTTCTGCAGATTTCCAAGGGGGCTGTGCTGATGGAGCACTGGGATGCCACAGGAGCCAGAACACTCAGAAGGTGTGGGGCTGTTGGTGTTGCTGTCAAATAGGCTGGAAACAAACTTCACGTGGGAGTTTGGGGTCACTAACAAGGACTGCAGTGTAGGTGACAGCTGCCTGAGACTGAATAAAGCATTCCAAGAGTGTACACCTAAGGCTCCAAGCCTTCACGGATGTTAATACATATCCAAGGTCTGAACAGATTCACAGATTCTTTCCAAACTTTGGGTATTTCTGTGCAGATGGTTTGACCCATTCATTTAAAGTTCCTCCTCATACTGCACTACTGAAACACCAAAATAAAAATACCCTCTACTCTTGAGCTGATCAGACACAAAGGAAATATTTCCTCAAGGTCAAAAGGTGCTTACCACTACATTAGTAACCACTCAGGCAATTGCCTGCAACCATTTGCTCTCAAGGTCTCTTATGAGCTACAACTGACCTTGTAAATAAGGTTTTCCTTGTAAACTTCTGAGACCTGAAAGGTTTGTACACCAGTAACTCTGCAGGAGCAGGTCAGGAGGTGCAGGGGATGGTGGCCCTCATCACAGCAACAGCACAGACCAGTCATGCTGTCACACCATCTCTGAGACGCTGTGAAGACCTTTTCTTTTATGTTCTCTGTCCTAATCCCAAATTTAAGCAACCTTCCTCCCAAAACTTGTCATCATTTTTTACATTCTTTCCCCCTTTCCTACAAACTTTGCTTAAAAGTTGAGTTCCAAACCAGTGGCACACTGAGCTCCAGCAGTGCTGCAGAAAACACCAAGAGCAGCAGCAAGTCAGTTCTCCCACTGAAGTAGAAACCATGGCTTAGGTGACAGCAGCCAGCCAGGAATGTTTGTGTCCGAAATCTATTAGCAGAATCAAGCTTTATTTTATGCAATGAGCTAACATACATATTTCTAGCATTGATCTGGAAATACTCTTCATTCTCAGTCAGAGTCCAAATCTCTAAGTGTAAATATTATTACAAACAGCTGGGCTGAGTAATTACTCAGCCAATTACTCTGGCTGAGTAATTTTCCAGCACCTCTTTTTGAGGTAACAAATGTGATTTAACAGCAGGTGAACAAGAAGGGACTTCACTCTCAAACCATAAGTTATTACTATGATGATGCAAAGTCATCATTAAAACTTGAGTTTCTGGCACTCACCTTTAATGGTTGGTTTGAATGTGCCTCAAAAGAACTGTTTCTCCTACAAGATATCAATGCAGGTGGCTAGTTACAATAAGATGAGCCAGTCAGAGGAGAAATGCTTAAGGACCTTGAAGAAAAGGGGTTAATTTGTAGGGAAAAAATGGTATCACTCACAATTCCTGTAGCTTGCACATGGATGGTATTGCTTGTGTTTTCACTTTTTCATGGGGGCCCATAAAAAAAAAAATCACATCATGCTTTCATTTGCAGTTACACTCTTTAACAGGACTTTTAAAAAGAGAAATCTTACTGTGAACTGAGCACTTCAACCCTAAAACTGTAACAGTCCTTTCTCACCCCCTAATATATTTGGCTTGTTGAGACACAGAGCTTTGCTCCAGCTCTCAAACTACATCCTGGAATGCCAGTTTGGCCTCAAAGCATGGCCAAATCCAGGTGCAGATCATTAAAGACAAATGTAGATTGCCCTCTGCTCTTCTTTCTCCTGTAGCTCCCAGATGATGTGAATGCTTCCCCTCTCCCTCTCTGTATATGGGCTTCTTTTAATTCCTGAATTCCAGTGTCTGAAAAGACATATAACGAGAGACATCCTTTCAATGATGGCAACTCTGACAGGCAGGATAGGAAGCTGTGGCCCTCAGTGCATCACAAGGAGAGGGGCAGACACATCACTGCTGCCATCCTCTGAGCAAAGACACACACCCGTTAAAAAACACAGGCAGCTGCACTTTCAGAGAGATTTGTGCATTACTATACAACATACTGTAATAAAGAAAAATATATTGTGCTACAGCAAGGATTCTGAAATGCCTAAGAGAGCCATAAAACATAATCAACAGGATATTGCAGATTTATAAAGCTGTAATGACATAAATTTGCTGTTCATAATTTAACTTAAACTGAACAATTGTATGTGCTCTTCACCTGCACTGTAAACACAGGTGAACTCTTTCAACACCAGCTTTTTTCTAAATGCAGTTTTGCCTACAATTAACATGAGGGTGACACAGAAAAAATCTTGTATATTTGTGTTTTATGGAACAATCTTAACTGTATAGAGGTGAACAGCAAAAAGTAATGAATCAGATTGGTAAAGAACATTGTTTATTGCAACACATTTAGCTATAAAGTCCAGTAGTCTGACTTCAAACTGATGGAAGTTTGTGATGGTGACTTGGTAGTGGGTTTTTGAGAAATTTCAGAGAAAGGCTGGAGAAATGCAAGCTCTTTTTAACTTGTCCTGAAATCTATTGCTAAAGGGAGTTCTGTAGCTTCCCAGGAGAAAGCCTGGATGAAAGAATGTAAATATGCTTTCCTTGACCAATGAAATGTCTTCCTCTCTGTCTTCTTGTGGATTCCTGACTAGGACACAGTCAGACACACACACACACAGCTGATCCTGGCTGTAGGGAGAAGTTGATTGCTCAATTCCTTTTTAATAATATCTATCTAATAAATAAAAGCTTTCTGATTCCATCTATAAACATGAGTCATTTCTATAAAAGTTCTTTAAAGAAAAAAAAAATAAAATTGGGCCTTGTCCAGTTGTGCAAGAGAGCACACGGCAAGCCAGGCTGTGAGTCAGTGACACACCTGAGGTGGTGCTTGGTGGGCTTGAGTGCCACGTCTTTCCCAGCCAGGATCCTTCCCCAGATGGTGCCAGGGCAGCCCCAGGGCTGCTGGGGACACACCAACACACAGGGTGGGGCACAGACACACTCACACACTGACAGCTCAGCTCTGTGCCAGGCGGGCACAGAGAGGCCACACGGAGACCTTGTGTGGGTATCTGAGGACTTACTCAACATGGAAACCAGAAGCAAGAACTGAGAGACAAAGCTGATGCCTTAGGTTTTAACTTTTATATTTTTCAAATCCTGTACTGTTAGTGTAACTCTGAAGTTTCCTGTAGCTCGTTCAGTGCTGTTCTCTCATGCTCACACAGACACAACAAAGCCTCTCCAGCTCTCCAAGGACACCCAGACCCTCCTAGGCCCAACAACTGCAAACCACAATCTTGGGGAGAGGGGGACAAGCTTGGGGAAATCATGTCATTGGCTGGGTTCTGCTTGGGGAATTGATGCTGGTATCAAAGTGGGAAGAACTCATGAGCTGTCATTGTCCATGTTGGGATGCACTGAGGCAGGAGCCTCTGGAGCCCAGAGTGTACCTCTGAAGGCCTTTCCAATCAATCCCTCCTTTATTCCTTTATTCCTGTCTAGTTTCTGTTTTTAGGTAGCCATTTAAGGCATCAAACCCAGGGTCCAGGGGTTTTAACTGGGGGAAGGGAGCAATGAGAAGGGGGAAAAGGGGAGGAGAATAGGCGGGATCAGGGTACATAAACCAGCGGGGATATAGGGAAGGAGGGATTTCGGAGGGAGGGCCAATGGGGTATCCAGGAAGGAAGAACTTTCCAGAGCAGGCTCCATTTGAGGGAGACAAGGGGAGGAGTGAGGGGGGAGGACTGACAGGCTACCCAAACAGGGTGTGAACATGCCAATGCATGTTCCTTTATGAACGGAAGCCTTCTCCTCACGACAGCCTGGGGAGAGGTTACTCTGAGCCATCCCACCAGCGGCTCGCTGGTTCAGGGCATGCAGCCCCGCCAGGCACTCCAACCCCAGGCTGGGCCACCGCAACACTGACTAATTTCACTTACTCACTTCCAGTGAATTAATTTCACTAATTTCACTTTTAATGCAGGCAGCTGCAGCACAGGAACACACTCCTGGTGAAAATTCAAAATATCTGCTGGGGACCCCTGAGGAGCATGCAGTAAATACTGAACTATCAGTTGGGTCTGTACAGCATCTTCATCATCAAGTCTTCACTTGATCTAAAGTCCCAAAGTCACTCTTAATGACTCAAAAAGTTTCTCCCTGAATTTGTGTGTCAGAACAGAAAACAAAGGCATTACCTCATGATCTGCAGCGTGTCCTAGCAAGACCACATCATAATTTGAAAAATATAAGGAAAAGTATATTCAAAACTAAGATGCTTTTTTATTGCAACAAAGCATATCCATCTAGCATAGACATTTTTTCCTGCCTATCACCAAATCACTATGTCTTAAATCCAGGGCTTTCCACAAATTTGGGTAATTAAGACACCAGTCAAATTGTACTGACTCTAAATGGATCTGTGCCCATTTGCACAGGGAAAGAATCTTCCTTGTCACCACTTTATTTGTTACCACCATTTCCCAGCCACATGAAGACCATTTTAGTGCTTTTGGTTTAGTAAGTACTTTACCTGTTTTGAGGCAGGGTTTGCACATGTTAAACATGTTTAAGATGAACTATTCAATTGAAATTGACCATTTAATTAGATTTAGTGTGAAAGGTTTTTAATTTTGTCAGGATTTGAGATGAACAGATTGCTGAAAGAGCTTTTCATGCCTCTTAAACTACAGATAATTTATAAATGACACAAAGGGAAAGGAAGTGCTAAAAGTTAGCTTTAATCTTTCTTGTGTGGTGCAAAAAATACTAAAAGAGGATTGGTCAATAATTTTTCAGTATTTTATTTTGTAAATTTTAGAAGGATAAGTAAGCTTATCCAAGTAGTTTAATTTTTCAGAACCCCTTCCTTTCTAGCCAGGTATTCAGGGTTTACTGCACTTTTCACAGTGAGCTTCTTCAGAACCTGAGCAAAACCAGTGAATGTTCTTGACAGGTCCTCCATTATAATTTATAATTTTTAGTAGCTGAAGTGGTTTTGCTCCATTAAAATTGACTGTCAGATCATTCCAAATGATCAAAAGGAAAAAGACAGGTGGCCAAATGCTGAAGCAACAGAAGATGAAAATCAAGGATCTCCAAGATAAATCCCCATTGATCCAGAAAACTGGCATTGATTCAGTTTGAAGTTATGTTATTTTTCAGAGACAGTACTAACAAAGCAAAACAGCATTTCACAGTCATGTGGAACAATGGGAATGGGGTAACTTCAAGTCAGAATCAGCTTGGATGGGAAAAGAACAATGGGGACTACACCTACCAGGTAAGAAAAAACAGCTTGGGAAGAAAGCTCTGAACAAGGAAACAAACAAAACCTAACCAAATAACCTATCCCCCCCTAAATCCCCTAATACCAGTTTCTGGGAAGAAAGAGAAATCACCTCAAATCTCTCATTCTGGAATTACCAGGAATGCCATATGATGGGCTAGAAATGAACTTCGGCTACTCTAAATTTACAGTGAATTATTAGAATTGCCTCACTGGATCTATGCCAGTTATGTACATATTTTAAGTGTTAATTAAAACACTTAAACATTAATTAAAATGAGAATAATATTTAAAAATAAATCTAGCAAAGTTTTAGTCAAGTAGTCTAAATTCAGTTATTTGGTCATAGGAAAAATTTGAAGGTTTACCAATATTAAAGTAAACAGATCCTTATTTGGGATTTGTCCGTTTTCAAAATGTTGGTTTTTGTTCAGCTCATCTTCAAAAACATTTTGGATCCTGTGATACAATCCAGAGAAACTTCTGTGGGGAATTTACAGATTTGGCTTGGGGGAAATAAAATCATTTGTGTGCATCTTTGGAGTTACAAGGTTTATTTTGAAATATATCTCTTATCACTACTTCTGCTGTGACCCAAATGAAAGAAAATGCCAGTTCTGGGCTCACAGTGCATGAAACCAAAGCACAGAAATGGTGGGATTCCTAGTCCCTGCAGCTGAACAAATGGGGATTAATCACAGGGAAAAGGTTCATAAAGTTTATGGAAATATGAAACAATATCTGCATGTATAATTAAAGCAAAAGATGTACAACGTTGCAATCTAAAATCTTGAGAAAATGCTGAAAATCAGCCAACTGCGAAGCAGAATGGACCATACAAACAAACAGGTTGCAGAACAATTTAGAAATTCAAGAAGTGATGTAATTTTCATTATCACTCATGTATCACAGGCAACTAATAATGGTACCATGAGGCATGACTTTTTTATTAGCATAATTTTCTTCTTGATGCCACCATTATGGTTGTCTTATGTTGACAAATGACTGCTGCCCGTTCCTACATCTGTTCCCATCTCCCTTAGACAAATTATTTTATGCTTCTGTCCTATTAAAAAAAAAAAAAAAAAAAAACAACAACCGAAACAAAAAACCCCCAAAACAATCCTTTTAATTTTGTTTCTGTTTAATTACTGTGTTTTCTATATTCATTTATGCCATGTTTTCTTATGGTTACTGATAGTTGGATTACACTGTTGCATGTTGACAATCAGGAAAAATTTCATAAATGTAACCTTTGAGAAATATTAATTCTGCTCATTCCTAATGGCTATGGACATATACTCTACTGTAGCCTATTCTGGTTGGGATGTACTCTGGGTGTATTCTGAATTATAATGTCTGGAAACAATCTTCAGATGAAGCAATTAACAATAAAATGTTACACAGCTCATAGTTCCGTGCAGTTGTTAAATTAATGCAGTTTATCTGCTCTACAGCAGAATTACAATGGCCAGAAACTGTGAAGATGGTGTTTGAAACACAGAGCTCTCGTTATAGGTCAGAGAGGTTTTCTAAGAGTCTGGACCCTACAAAATGAATTTTAATACAACAAATTCTGTGGCATCCTGAGCCAGGATTTTGAACAGTTTCCCCCAGTCTTTGAAGTGCTCTCTTGGTTTTCAGTAATGCCACCTACAACAGTTCTTTTCACTAGAGGCTTTTCAGCAGCGTGTTAAAAATCCCCAAGGTCTCTAACACTCTGCTCTTTCTGAGGAAAATCTGTAATTTTTGGCAACAGATCATTAAAAATATATGATGTAGCATAATGCTTGCATATTCTCAGTATTTATGGAAAGCATTTCTAGTGAATTCATTAACTGGCTTTTTAAGGATTCACTAATTTGTTATTATGGAAAGATTTTTAGGTAGTGAGCAAAAAACCTCATTCAAATATTAATAGGAGTGCCAAAAAAATTATGTTGGAAATTTCTTTTTCTACTTTTACTTGTGAGAAGAAAGCAAACTCATGAAAAAAAAAAAAAAAAAAAAAGACAAGAAAATGAAAAATAGTTTACCCTTTGTCCTCCCAAATCAATAGGTTAATCAAAAGAATCTTAAATTACATGACATTGGAATGCCCTACAGAAATGAGCCACTCTCAGATCTATACCATCTTTACCAAGGACAAGACAACCTTAGATTGGGCATGTCGTGTACAAAATTGATTGGCTTTGTTTAAAGAAAATCTTAGGTTAAATGGATGAAAATCTATCACAAAATGGAAAGTGAACTATGATTTTGCTCTATTAAAAAAATCTCTTAAGCACTGAAGTTAAGAAGCACAAATTTGATGTAATATTGTTTAAATATTTAACAATGTTATCATACTAAATAAAAAACCAAACAAACAAAAAAGAGAAAATGTCTTAAATCTCAAAAAGAAGCTCCCCCTCCAAAAACAGGATTGGAAGGCCATCAACAGTTTTGCTGTGGTAGGAAGTAAGTCATTAATTTAATTAATGAATGCTGGGAAACTCCTCTGGAGCTGACATTTTTTCACCTCGCTGCTGCCAGACAGAATCAGAGCACAACCAAGCAGACAGTGTGTTTCTGGACTGTACAGCAAAAGAGTTACCTAAAGGATTTCAAACCATCTTGCACAGTTGAGAGTCACTGGTTATTGGCCCAGATCCAGTAGGTGTATGTGTATATATATAAATATATATATATAAGAATTATTTTTATGTCAAAGGTTGTGTCATGCCAATGCATTCTGCTCTGCCGTGGGTTTTCCAGGCTGTACAGATACTCAGCTGGGCAATGCAGAGCTGTTTTCAGTCACCTAGACACGAGTCAAAAGCTATCTGAAGCAGGCATGGCGTTTTGTCAGATAAATCCTGATGCTGCAGGGTCAGGGTTCAGCTGCTTTAGCACGAGCCCTGAGTGTTGCCTTGGGGCTCAGAGACATCTGTGTGCTGTTCAAGGACACGACAAGACTGTGCTCTTTTCCAGAGGAGCTGAAGGCAGCCTAGCACCTCTCAAATGGCACTGGATGCTTCTGACAGGCAACTGCACCATGCCTGGAGCAGCAGAAAAGGTTTTGCAGTCTAAGTATGAAAGTATCTCAAGGCAGTTTAGGTCCTGCTGCCGATGCAGATGCACTCCAGAGTGGCAGGAGCAGGAATGGGATTAACAGTGATCCACTTAACACACAAGACAGGGGCTAAATCAGCAGCAGGCAAGAGCAGCAAGTTGAAGGCCCAAAGTCAAACCTTGATATCCACTCACAAGTCCTTTTCCTGCTGTTTCACCAGAAATAAAAGAGGTTTGCCATTTGTATCAGCCCGACCATCTAACTGCCCCTGGCTGAGCACAGCTCTCTTCAGGGCACTCATCAGAGAAACAGCAAAGAGAACCAAACTTGGTGTATGCAGCTTTTCACACCTATCAGCATTTGCTACTCAAGCCTGAGTAATAGCCTTGTTCTAAAACAAAGAGGAATTTCTGGAAGAAATCTCTACATTACAGCACTGGAGAGCAATGCACTTATCAGGAGCTAGGACACTGTAACAGCCTGGAATTGCTTCTAGCATGCAACTTTTGCATAAAATGAAACATTATTGTGCCACAGAATGCATAATTGTTGAAGGCATTAAAAACTGGTCAGCACAGTCAGTGTTTATTCAGCTTTTGCATTTTGTCTTCTGAAGGTTTCTTCTGAAGGTATACAAGCAAGCATGTTGCTATACCAGAGATGTAAAAACAATGAGCTAACCACAAATATTGATTTAGTATTATAAAACAGCAGCACAATTATAGTCATTACTTTATGTTCATGGTAATAATATTATGGTATGAATCCTAAAAAGCAATGTATATTGATATTTGATTAATGGAAATTTTTTCTCGCTATTTAGTTTTAATTTTATATACTTTTCATAACAAATTACTTTCCAAGTTTTCTGACACCAGGAACTAGGATGAGAGTACAACATTTTTTGAAGAGATTAAAACACTGAAATGTTTTTAAATTTATTTGTGTGTGTGTATACATCCAGGAAGACTCCAGAGCTGATGACTAATAGTCAAAATCAGTATCTCACCATCAAAATCAGTATCTCACCATAATTATCAATATCCCCCCATCAATGACAAAACCAAAACTGAGGTTCTAGGAGATGAGCAATGTGGAAGCAAAAGTCACTCGGCTAAAAATAGATTTAGGTTGAACTTTGAGGGTTTTGTGAGGTCTAGAGACAGTAACGTTTTTGTTTCAGTGTGATCTACCTTCCTCAGGCTCTAAGATGTGCACACATTGTGTCTAACTGTCTCAGAGAAAAAAAAAATTACTTTTAGCTTCAAAATCTCAGATCTAATAGACTATAGATTTTGGCATATCTGTCATGCTAAAAATGATAAAACTGGCTGCTCTGAGATCAGATCTCATTTTCCTAGAAACTCCGCCAGCTGTTATCTTAAAAGATACAAAAATTGAGATCTTAGCTGCCTTTTTGCCAAAGGACTCTGGTTACTCTGAATGACTGCTCATCATTCCATCCTCTTCGATTTTTAAAACTAAATTAAACATTTAGCAAATTTAAAAAAATCAAACAAACAAAAACCTGTGTGAAGAGGCTGGGGGACCCAGCACTTTCTTTTCTCAGGAGCTTCATAAAGAGCTTAAACAGACATTTCATGTGTTCCTGCAGGGAAATGGAAGGATCAAAGCAGGCAGGATTTTCAAGATTATGGAAACAAAGACCCACAGCATCCCACACAGGAGAAAGTGAGAGGATTTAAAGATGTGACTGCCTGAAAACATCTTCTCACATAAACACTATGTGAAGGGAAGTGCAAAAGGAGAAAGCGAATAACTGAAAACATCAACAAGTAAAAAATAACATATAATTAAAATTTTCTTCCAAAATTAGGTAAATTCAAGTGATCTAAAAGTGAACAGACAAATGACAAAATGCATTGCTGTTCTCTACAAAACTGGACGTCAAAGGCTCAGCATTTGTACATAAGGAAGAGCATTTCTCACTTCTACCTCCTATTGTCACCTGTGCCAAAACCAGGAATTAAAAATAACGTATGATGTTATTGGATTTTCTGTTTAAAGCTCTGCAGACACAGAAATCACAACCAAATCACATTCTTAGTCCAAAATTATCACTCGATACCTTCCCCATAGCAACTAGCACCAGGATTTCAAATCACAAGCACCTGCATCCTAACAGAAACCCTCTAGCCAGTCAAGACACGCTCCAAAAAAGTCTCTGTTACTGTATGAAAAACAAAACACCAGCACCCACAAGAAAAGAAGAGAGACTCTCCAACAAAATGATTTGTATAAATTACAGAGACTCTGTATAATTGCCCAGTGGTCCTGCTTCCTCCGCTGAAGCAGGTGAATCCCCTCCTGTGGAAGCATTTTGTGTCCAGACACACCAGGATCTGGCTGGCTGTAACTCCTTGTTTGTGAAACAGGGAGAGCCTGCACAAATAGGACAGCTGAACACTAAAAATTGCCTTCTGCTTTTTCCTGTTGGACTTCTCAAACAAATGCCACCTCTGGGAGCTGTGTCTGGGTAAGTGGTTTATGACTGTTTCTACCTTTCACACACCAGCTTGTGTCAACCTGCTATTAAAGTGCCAGGTGAAGAATTGACCAACACCGTTGCTGCAATAAATAAGAATTTAGTTGAGTGTTTACATCTGAAGAAGTCACTTCCTAATGATGCTCAATGTCTACAGTTCAGTTTCTGGTTTCTCAGCACCTCCTAGAAACCTGAAAACAGTTTCTCTCCTGTGCATGTCACATGAAAAGCTCAATTTTTTTTCTCATTGCAGTTTAAATTTCTCTTGATCCACTTATAAAGAAGATGGAAAAAGTGGAAAATGCATCTTGTCTGATGCATTTTTGCTTTATTGCACTCCTGTAAACAGGCCAAAATCCCACTTAGTTCTTATAGAGACTAAACACTTAGTTGGTTGGCAAAGATCAAAACACAAAAAGAAAGAAAAGCCTTAATGTATCACTTGGAACAGCAGGCAGCATTACAGCACATCAGAGAGAAACTGACTCTGTTCCATGAAATTAAAGGGCAAGAGAGACTTTGCAAAAGTCACAATAAGCAAGTTTTTAAACTGGGAGAATTTCCCCCAGAATTTCACAATCTTCACAGGCTCAGCCACACCAAAAGAATGAAAAGCAAGAAGAAAGTTTGCTTGGCAGTCTGATATCATTACAGATTGAGAACTTAGAGGTTTAAAAAATCAGGACCATGCTAGCAGACAACAAGGATTTGCAACTATTACTTCCTTCTTGAAGTTTTCATTTCTAAAAAAGAATGTTAAACAGAATTTTCTTTTTATAGTTGCTTCTTTCTTCACTGCATTCACAACAAGGCCTGTCAAGGGAAGCTGTTATCTTGAGGATTGTGCAAATATTACCATTTTCTACTGGGCAGATGAGCTTCCACTGCACGTCTTAGGGACAAATTCAGTTATTTCAGGTGGTGAGGATTTTCTAAATTCTTGATATAGCAAGTGGAAAATTGGACTCCATTTTCA
>VZTN01030940.1:2833-14958 GCA_013400515.1 Erpornis zantholeuca
TGGGCAGCCTAGCAGTGATGAAAGAAAAAATGTCATTATACTCACAAAAAACCCATGTGAAAGACAAAACTATTCTATAAGGTACATATGTTTCTGAATAAACATTGTTAGAAACAGAATATATTAAAAACACCTATTTTTATTTTTAAAGTGAGTTGTTGTGGCGTTGTCATTATTAGCATTTGCAGCTGAATTCCAACTAAATATATAAACATAATATTTAAATTAAGTCATTTAACAGAAAAATCACTGGCAAAAGAATTTTAATCTAAGCTAAGAAATTTAACCTAAGATACTGTTTAGCCCTTCAGGGATGCAATTTGTCTGTCCCAGTTGCTGAATGCTTTGGGGAACACTCTTTCCTTAAGATGCATTCCATTAGAATCTTAGCCAACATCTCTAATGCTAAAAATAAGTTCAAAAATAGTCATATTCAGGTTAACCTAACCTTCAGCTGGACACTTACACCTCTCACTATCAAGAAAAGGATACTAATTTAACAATTAGCACAGGATCTGTGTCAGTGATACAACTGAGAACATAAATGTTTTTGTGATATATAATTATAAAGTGTTAAGATATTCCCTAACAAGAGATATTTTTAGCATTATGGAAAGAATAGCTATATCTGTGTGTATTGCACAGTGAAACATAACAAAAACTCAAAAATTGTANAGGTATACTGAATTAAAAAGTCCCATATGCTTAGGATCTTCAGACTGCTATCTTTCCAACTTAATATACATTGACCCATAAATTTCTAATATTTTTCAAGTGTTTCCCTTTGTTATTGTTTCAGAAGAGAGTCCATTTTTTTTAACTTGATGGGCTGATGGGTCAAAACTGGAAAATAATTCCAAGATAGTCCATAGATATACACAGCTCTAAACTGAATCAAAATCTCCAAAGAAATATCCCCAAATTTAGATTGCTTAAAACTTTTCAATTTTCCAATTTAAATTTATTTGAAATATAAAATTAATGAGTGTTGGCTATATGGTCCAACTGAATTCAGGAGTTAAGGAAGAGATTTGATTAATCCCCATCCTTACTTTATTTTATATTTTACCATTCTTAGTTTGTTTGTAGTTTCACAGAGTAATGTGGGTTGGAAGATACCTCAGGAAGTCATCCAGTCGAGCTTCAGGCTCAAAAGAGGGTCAGGCCAGGTCACTCAGGTCTTTGTACAGTCACTCGTGTAAACTTCCACAGATGGAGACTGCACAACCTCCCTGGCATCCTGTCTCGCTGTCCCATCCCTGGAAGTGTTCAAGGCCAGGCTGGATAGGGCTTTGAGCATCCTGATCTAGTGCAAGGTGTCCCTGACCATGGCAGGGGCCTTGGAAGTAGATGACCTTTAAGGTTCCTTCTCACCCAGGCTATTCTCTGATTCTTATGAGAAAGAAGTTTCTCCTTTCTCCCCAATATTTATCTGAGATTTTACGTTTGGTTTTGTTGAGAGCACCAAGAAGGAAAGGGACAAGAAATATATGATATTCAATTTATTCCTATGACATGGAAAGCAAAATAAAGGTTTTATAATGAAATTTCAGTAGAGGTCTTTCAAGTGACCTGGAAAAGAATGATTAAAAATTATCTAAAATTCTGTTCATCAAATGCCTCATTTCACAGTTAGGGTCACTGTCTTAGTGGAGGATCCAAATATCATGTTTGATTTCTAATAAAATTATATTGACCTTATTAAATAATGATTCAACAGAAGTCATAATATTTGAGTTGGTGCTTGTTGGGCTTTTTTCATTGTGGAACTTTCAACAAGCTAGCCCAAATGGATAAGCTATCTGTGACCTAGAAAATGCAACATAATGTATGACAACTACAACTTTTGTCAGGGAGGAAAGTGAGATACTGCATAATTAGGAAAGCAGCACAATTGTCACTCTTTCCTTTAAAGGCAACAAGATTTGTCTGCGTGGTGCCAATGGGCCCCATGCAAATGCTTGGTTCACAGCCACATCATTACCATAAAAATGTGTCTACATCACCACAAAATGTGTCTGAGATGTGAAATAAGACAAGTAATGTTACAGGATTTCTTCATACGTGAAGAAATGGAAAAGGATTTGTTATGCAACTTTTATTAAAAATTATTCAAAAGCTGAGAATAATTTACCCTAGTTTGGCATCTCTGCATTATTCATCTTACCTCCTCTGGCATGATCCTGTGCACATTAAGCATCAAGGAACCTAGTAGATCTGTGAATTTTATAGATAAAAATCCCTAGATGTCTAAAGTACCTCTTCTCTGCTTGGACAGCATAAGTCACTTAAGAAACATATTCCCAGTTAGTATTGGAATAGAGTGTTTATTTTCAAGAGATTTCAGGTTCGCAGTGCAACCTTGTGACAATGGAGGATGAGGCCATATGGGGCTCTATTAACAAGAGTGCAGACAGACCATTAAGAAAAGTGGTTATTCTTCTGTATTGTGCAGATTTGGAGGCCATGCCTGGACTCCTGGGTTTGTTTTTTGTCTCTTCCATTTAAAAAAAAAAATCACATCCTGGAGTCCTTCAGAAGGTAAGCAAGATGATAAAAGGAACTGTACTACATAAAGAGTAAGAAGGGGCTAGGGGAGCTGGCTTAAGTAAAGAATGTTAAGAAGGGACCTCCTTCATCTCTTTGGCTACCTAGTGGGAGGTTACAGGAAGATAGAACCAGCTCCTTGTCAGAAGTACCCAAAATGGATTTTTCAATGGACAACAATTGCAAAAAAGAACATTCTGAGTAGGTATTAGGTGGAAAAAGATCACAATGAAGGTGATAAAATACTGAACCAGGTTGTCCAAAGATATTAAGGAATATATATCCTTGGAGATGTATAGAACTCAAGGCCCTGAGCAAGTTGTTGGCTCTCCTTTGAGGCAAGATCACCTGACAGGATTCCCCTCTAACACATTTTTTTCTTTTTCTTTTTGCTGTGAAGGGTTATTACAACCCCACGATTTAAGTATTCTATTTTTAGCTGTGTTTTTAGCCATTACTGACCCTTCCTGATCCAGCTTAATAGGTTAGCAGTGAGGCTGCTTCAAAAGCTAAAATGTTCACACAAGATTTATAAATCTACTGGTTTCACGCAAGCTTATTTGATTTGTTGAGTTAGCAAATAATTAGCAAAAATTCCTTGAGAATGCAAAAGACTTTTTCCATGGGAGCTTTAGATCAGATTGGCATCGACTAGCTGACGGAAAGCAACAGACCAAGGAGGCAACTCTAGTAGTAAGGTAGGTATAAAGCTAGGAATGGTTTGAAGGGTTATGCAGGAAATAGGAGGGCAGCTACGCTTATTTAAGTAAGGGATAGTCTAAAAATTGTGGAGAGAGCACTGGGAAGACATACTACCACCACTTAGGTGAAAGCAGTGCAGGATGGGCTGACAGAGCTGAAGGAAGTCACAGACAGAGCTTGAGGAAAGTCTCATAAAGCGTAGCAGCAACAAACAAGGTTGTATACTGAGTGGCACTGAACTGTGAATAAAACATCAAGGCATCCATACCCATTATCACCCTGCCACAGGCAGTTTTAGCTACAAGGGACTAAAAAATTGCACAACTGAGTTTCAAGAACTATTCTAACATGAACAAATAGCAACTACATGGAGATATTCTGGGTTAAATCATCTGAGCAATTAAGTCTAAGGTTACAGGGTAACATGGCCTAGAGAGATAATAACACAGAATAAATTAACCAAAATCCCATTTATATAGAACTGTATTCATGTAGCATCCTTCTCTTGGATACATTTAAATGCTGTTTAAACTGAAAGATGGTGCAGAAGAATCTTACAATATAGCTTAAAAATGTGGTGAATTGCTTTCAAGGTAGCTAAATTAATAGTAATGAAAAAAGTATCAAGTAAAATACTAAATTAAGATTAGAACCATATAATGATTTGGGTTGGAAGGATCATCCAGCCCAAACCCCCTGCCATAGGCAGGGATTCTTTCTACTAGACCAGGTTGCTCAAAGCCCCATCCTACCTGGCCTTGAACACTTCAAATGACATGCACCATTTCCCTGGGCTACCTGTTTCAGTAACTCACCACTC
Organism: Erpornis zantholeuca; assembly: GCA_013400515.1. Classification (NCBI taxonomy): domain Eukaryota; kingdom Metazoa; phylum Chordata; class Aves; order Passeriformes; family Timaliidae; genus Erpornis; species Erpornis zantholeuca. The sequence continues at coordinate 6,903 of VZTN01030940.1, forward strand.
TCACAGAAAAAGAATTTATTCCTAATGTCTAATCTAAATCTGCCTCTTTGAGTTTAAATCTATTCTCCCTCATCTTATATGACCTTGTAAAAAGTATCTCTCCAGCTTTCTTGGATTCCCCCTTTAGGTACTGGAAAGCATCTCCCTGATGCCTTTTCTTCTCCTGGCTGAAAAGCCCCAACTCTCTCAGCCTGTCTTCATAGGAGAGGTTCTCAAGCCCTCTGATCATCTTCTCTGAGTAGTGTCATTGAAATAACAACTCTGGATATATGAATGAATTGGTGGGAAATAAAAAGAACAAGGGAATAGAGTACTAGTCTCAGCATTAGTGTAAGGGTAGAAGCCCTTCTATTACTCATGTTAGGTAGGGACCACCCACCAAAAAGTTTGATTAGATCATTCTTCACAGTTAATGATGTAGATACTTTGAGGCAATGGTAATTAAAGATTAATTCTTTTGTCCCATAATTCATAGCATAGATTGGAAAATAAGGAAGTAAACCATTTATTCAGCTATAACTGACATCAATGCTATTATTAATATATTTCAGTCCAAACAAGAAAATCTGCAAGTCTCAGCAGTCTATAAACCCACATGCAAAATTCCTTTCTGCACTATGCTTAGCGAATCACCTGTTAGGACATAGCAGTTTTCATTACTACTCTAAAAGATTTTTGGGCATTAAACTATAAGAAGTTTGGCAGTGCTGAGTCATTAAATAAGAAACCTGTTTCCTGCATTAAAATAGAGGCACAGGAACAAAGGATTACATTATATGGAGAGAAGTGCAAGTAAAAACAAAACAGAAGAAAATTCAATTTTCTGAGATAATATGCATGAAGAAATTACATGCTATCATCTATTGATATTAGTGTTTGAGGTGAAAAAGTGTTTAATAGAATGACTTAAAATATATACAGACCAGACTAAAAAAAAGTCAATTTTTTTGATGAAACAGATTTTTGCTTTAACTAAAATAGTTAGATCATTCTCATTTTAAGCATGTGCTTTAGCTAGAATCAATAACGATTAACTACATTTGTATTGGCAAGAACATAGTAATAATTAAGTTATTATCAGATTTTCACTGTATGAAATAAAAAGAGAATATCCTTATTCATTTTTACCAATTTCTGCACTTAGCAGTGCACGTATTAGACTAAACACCATCAATAATCACCTGCCATATTCTATTCATTTCTCTAATATAATCTTTGTTCTGTAATTAAAGGTCAATGTACTTGTATCGTTAGTAGTGGAATAGTGTAGTGGAAGTATATTATTCTTCCAGTATATTTGTCTTTACTCTGGAGTAACAATTCTAGACAAATATTTATATAACTTAAAACGTACTTGGTGAATTTTGAAACATTTCAGCAAAACTCTTTAGCTAGTATTTCAGTTAGTTAGCAATTCACCAATATTCATCTTGATTTAATTGTGAAGTATATCTATGCATTTTACTACTGGTAATAAGATTTAGATTGCTTTTATTTCTATTAGAACTGTAGAAGCAATAAAGTTCTAAGAAAATGAAAGTAGATTTTTTTTCTCTCTTAGTCAATGAAGTGATTTAATTAAAATGTCTTTAGTCAAAATCCTCTTCTCAGACTGTTGAGAGATGAACAGCTTCATTCAGAGTTAGGTCAGATAACTGGTGATGGTGATCAGCTGGATAAAATGGAGTTTCTTTCTCAGATTCAAAGAAATGTTTTGATTTATAAGAAATATTAACTGAGAACACAAATTAATCTAGTTTGTTCACTTTTGCTAATGAATGAGATCTGTATAGCTTGGATCAAGACCAAGGTATTATGTGTGAGCTGGATTGTGGAATAATGGCCATACTAAAAAAAATATTGAGGCAATAAAATGGAATTACCAAGGCTCTGTTAAACCTGTGCTTTAGAGCATACAGTGAAAGTAAAACAACTAGGAACAAATGTCTGGTCTGTTACAGAGGATTCTACACTTCTACAGTCCTAGTGGTAATCTCCCAGTTCATAGATCTCAGCTCTCTGATCCACTCTGAGCCATTAACATAAAGGTTACTTTTCTTCAGGAGGATATTTCAGTGGGAAATGACATTTTGTAGCTCCTCCCTAACTTTTCTACACCTAATAGCTTTTCTTCATAGCCTAATAGCCTAAGTTATCTGAATAACTGAAGAAAAGCAGACTGAGTTTAATATATATTACAAAAGAAAGGAAAAAACTTCTATTTGTGGAATGAAGTTTATGTTCTTTATACAATTTAATGCACTGTAAATGAATATATTGAAATAATTTCTAGCGTTGAAAGAAGTAAAGAGGCTTATTTGAAATTATTTTATGAAATGCATTTTAATTTTTTTCAGCACTTTCTATGTCATGACTGTTAGTATTTCAATATTTGGAGATTTTTGCCTCTAATTTAGGCATAAATCTGCGTATCTGTTGATGAAGCTATGTGGAATGTACTTGAATACAGGGGAACAGATACACTTAGTAGCATGCTAAGTATATCAGTATGAGGGAATACTGCCCTGAGCCCATCTCCACCTGACAAAGCACCACCCTGGCCACAGACAGGGCTCAGCAGAGTGCATGCTCGCTCTTGGGTCATCACACTGCACAGACAGAGTATTAAAGTGGCATTGGTCCTTCTTAGTCCACCAGCAGATTTATGTCAGCTTCTTACTTTTTCGTAAGTAGCTTATATTAATATTCTAGACTTTAAGCATGTCAGGAGTGAACAAGTATCCCACTCGGGATAGATTCAAGTATCTATTCAGGATAGATTCAGGATGTCCTTATGTTTGGAAAAATAAAATTTGTCATATGGTCAAGGTAAAGAGCTAGGACTGCTTACTACTTTAGTCATCCCAGATGCATCTTGAGGAAAATTAGCACCTCTGCAAAGTCTTTTTTTATAGGGCATAACACCAGCAAATTCCATAGTTCATTTTCAAAGTAACCAGAGCGCTCTTAATGTCAAAACTACAGAATATTAAACTTAAAAAATAATTCTTAAGGAACCTAAGTGTTTGTCATATGAGTTTCACAATCGAACTTAAACCATGAGCATCAAGATGCCAATGAGGTCAAGATGTGCAAGGGAGACTTGACACTCACAGATGAGACTGGTCACACTACCAAACTATTCTTTCATCTCTGTGATTCAAGCTGGTGTGTTTGTGATACTTCCCATTTAATTCTTCCATTCTTTCTTGCTTTGCCCTTTATTGAAAATTAAAAATAAAAACTTTTTATCTCGGGAAGAACATTCATTTGGTCTTCTTATTGTGGGGGGAGCTAGAGGAGGGGAACAGGTAGAAGAAAGTTTGATGGGAGTCCAAATGCCATTTTGTCAGTTTCTCTGAACACAGAGCAGACAGATTTGCAATATTTTCATTTCTCTGTAAGATACTCAAGAAAAGGTCCTAGAAGGAAGAAAGAATCAGAGTAGGTCAAAGTTTCTCAGTTAATGTTTTGATTTTCAGAAGTGCTGAGCCTTAATTTATCTTCTGAGATCAACACGAACTGTAGCTGATTTACTTATTGTGAGTGATCTAAAGGTACATATACAAGATTTAGTACATAAAGACATTGTTCACACCTGAAGTTTCTATTGAAATTAACAAACAGCTCTGTTAGAATTGGTGTCTGCTATAGGTACTTGAATAAGAAACATGGCCTAAACACTATTAATTTCACTCTCATCTTTTTAGAAAAAGATTGCCCTCCTAGTTGAAAATGTTTTTATTTTAGTAATTTTTATTTCTGTGGACTACTTCTGAAATTCCTGAGAATTTAAGTATTAAGTCTTTCTGAGCTCCATCTGCTTGGATCCCTATAAATACAGAAGAATTTCACTTTTACCTGCAGCTACTTTAGCATTTGACAGAGATCCTTCTAATATAATTCGTACCTAGGTTCTTATTGAATCCCCTTCTATTTCTAGATAACATATTTTAACAGCCTTTAAAAATTTGTATTAATAAGAAAGATTCATAGTTCTATTAGGCTGTTAAAGAATAATACCTAAAATGTGCCTCCGTTTGTAAAGTGTTTTGTTTCTAAAAGGGGTGCTGGGTTAGGCATTTAAAAATTGATATGCCAATAGTCATTAATCCTTTAAGAAATCATGGACCATGCTAATGAGTTTCTAATAAAAATTTTCTCATGGGTAAAATATAATGGGTCTTATAGCAATATTGTGCCTGTGCCATGCAAGGCCGTTTTATTTTGTACTTTAATTCAAGATGTCAAAACATGTAAAGTGGTAGTAGGATACCAGGGGCAGGTACAAGACCAAAGACCTTTTTTTACTCCATAACCTCTCATCTTCAGGTGACATCATAAATCCTTGTCACCATCAGAAGGCTGCAGTGAGCAGTAGCATTATTTCCCCAGCTATTGTAAAATACCACCTGGTGTCTTGCATAAACCACACAGTAAATCATGGGAAATCTGCAATGTTTTACAATAATGCTGTAAATAACCTGTGCCTTGATCATAAATCTCTATCACCAGCAACAGCCCCAATCAAAAATAGCAACTTTGAGACTGAAAAGATCTCTTTGCCTGTAAAACCATTCTTGGTATTCTGTCTTTACCTGGTGTCCAGTAACTATACCCTCACCTGCTCTGTGAAAATGAGCTTTGAATAAATACTTGAGATGGGTAGTTTAAATAAGTGACAGCATTTGTACAAGACTCACAATATTTTCTGATTCAAAATTGAATGCATGCAGGGGCATCTTCCCATACTGGTTTTTTATTATTGCTTAAATGGCTTCCAACAGTACAAAAGCAACCATCTACGGAGTTTTGATAGAAAAGCAAAATATATCAATTTCTCAGGTTGGGGCCACAACTTATTCCTGAACTTACTCAGAGGGTCAGAGGAGTAAAAAGAAGTGACAAAAAGCAAATGGATGGTCATAGATAGAGCACGTAGGTTTTTTGTATGCATTGCATTATGGCCTTCTAGGGCACTAGCAGTCATATTGCCTATCTTTCTAATCCTGTCCAGATTGCCAGTACTGGAAAAATAATTACCTCTACACAAAATACGGTAACCAGGGGATATAACTTGTTCATATTTAGTATTCTGTTGTGTTTACTAAAGCCAGTATATGAAAAAACTCACACATTTTTCAGCAGGAGGAGTTTTAACGGTCTTGTTCAAAATTTAATGTGTTTTTCAGTGTGCTCCTCAGAAAGCTGTTAAGGGAGTTATTAGAGCAATACCTGCCACTTTCTTACTGTCATTCTGTTCAGTATCCCTTAAAAAAAATGCTACTAGAAATTCAGGACTGTGATAAAATTGGCATATCACCTTCTTCTTTACCCCTTTCCACTGCTGTATGCTTCATCACTAGCCATTCCAGAGAGAGTTAAATTAAAAAAAGTAGAGAGTTTTCAATTATTTCATGTTTCAATTTGCACATAAGGAGATACTGACTTTAAAGATTCATGCATGCTTTTACTGAGTGGTTATATATTTTTTCATTTTTTTTTTACTTTCAGATTTAGCAAAGCCCTGCCAGAAGACATTTAATGCTGTCATCGATATTCACTCTACTGTCAGGGATATTAAACTGAGAAGAAAGACCTGGCACACTGACTTCCTCTTGAAGCTTTGATAGTATGTTGGCTACAGCTTAGCAGTGTGAAAAATAGTGTTGCACTGCAAGCAAAACCAGGGAATTTTCTTCTTGTCAATTTAGAAAAGTTGTGAGGAAAGTCAGCTTTAGACCACATACGCTTTGCAGATTAGAAGGATTGCAGTTTTTGTTTCATTTGCTAAGTAAAAATTTACCTCATTTATTTTTTCAACACTGACTATACTGTTACAGGGCACTGGGCTTTAGCTACAGGGTATTATTTTAGTTCTCAGAATCCCAAGGGCTCTTGTCCAATTTCATCCCTTTACCTATTCAGTAGTATTAATGAGAAAACTTACAAAACATCTAATTTTAACATACTGAGTAGACAGCAATAAACCTGGAAAAAGGAACTGATTTATAAGGAATGTATTCATGTGTAAGAGTTCTAAGCATTAGCAACTGGAAAGATAGCAGATTGAAACAGGTGATTCCATCCCTCCATTCTTCCCTGGAAGCCCCCATCTGGAGTGCTGTGTCAGTTCTGCAAGGGAGACTTGGACTCAAAGGTGTGAATCCAGTGTACAACCAGAAAGATGATTAAGGGATAGGAGAATGTGTCACATAAGGAGAGGTTGAGAGAGCTGGGATTCTTCAACCTGGAGAAGACTCAAGAAGTGATTTTATAAGTATGTATAGATACCTGATGAGAGAGGGCAAGGAAGACAGTAGCATACTCTTCTCAGTGTTGCTCAGTGAAGGAATGAGAGGCAACAGGTATGAACTGAAACACAGGAATTCTGTTTAAACATTAAAAAATAAAAATAACCCTGAGAATTATTAAATACTTGGGCAGATTGCCAATAGAGGTTTTGGAGTGTCCACACATGGAGATATTAAAAACCTAAGAGAATATGGCCCTAATCAAGCTACTCTAGCACACCTTTGTGCACAGGGGTTAAGGTAGAGGATGTAGGTGCCTTTATACCTCTGCCTTTCCACAATTCTGAACTTCTCTAAAAAAAGGGAGATGCTTGGGACTTGCTGAGTGACAGTTTTAAATTATTACTATTAATGTGGATTTTCTGTAAGTAGGAATGAATAAATTTAAATACTGCAAGTTGGCAGAAAGAAGTGTACCTTGATTTAAGACTAGAGGGTAGAAATATTCCTTAAACAATTTGACACGTTTCCTTGACAATTTGAAAAATAAGTTTCTAAAATTCTGACTAAATTGAGATGAAAACTATGCTGGCTGTATCACCCATCTAAACAGTCAAAAATAGTTGAGAGTCACATTTAACCAGACGCTGAAAGTCATACAGATTATAACAATTAACCAAAGACAAGTAACTTCCACAAATCATCTTTTCTTAACCTATTCTATTAAGTTCCAAATACATCAGGTTTTCACAAACACTACTCAATGTTCCCAGTGCCTCTCCTAACTTCATATTTCTATTAGACACTGGTCATTTTCTCCCTGATGATAAAACTTGGGACATCAGTCAAAAAGTTTCTCATCATTATGGCCATGTTTTGTTTCCCTGCTTGGAATTAATGAGGGAAGTTTCCAGAACTCAAGTTGTGCCGACTGGTGACTAGGAAACGCTTCTTTCCCTGCTGCATTGCATAGAGGAGGTGGTCTTGATTCTTATCTGTTTTATTGCTTCATTCATTTATGCTGTTTAAGACACTGGCATCAACTCCTTTTGTGGACTTTAAGTAACGTTTAACAACACTGCAGCCACTTCTTTGACTCTTTTCACTCTCAGAGGCCAAATGGCTGGCTAATGTAAACTGCTGTCACTCTTTGCAGTGTGGTCTTTGTTAGCAATCATAAAAATTTGGTCCTGAATTTTTTACTGCTTTAAAGAAGAAGAAATTGTGTAAGCTTTTTATTTTATTTAAATAAGAACTGTGAACTGCAGCTGGAAAACCTAAAATTTGCACTGGCTTTGTAATGCTGAGTTTTAACTGGAAATTCATAGAAATATTCTGCAGCTTCCAAGATTTTATGGTAATATATATCGTAGCAATTTTATTGGGATGTCATATATGGAAGACTTCAGAAAATGAAAGTAAATGTGGGTATTAGTCATACTTAGCAACTAATTATATAGTTAAAAAGCTATAGAATTAAAATTAATTTGTTACGTTAATTACCTAATTGAGGTAACTTTTAAATGAAACCTGCTAAAGTGTTTAGAAAGAACAACAGGGTTGTAATATCACAATCATAGCAGACTACAGAGGATTTCCTTTTCTTTTTTTAGCTATACCAGAAACAGATGTGACATGGTCTGACTGGTCAAGGTCCTGAACAATCTGATTACTGTTTGGGATTTGACCAGATGATATCCAGAGATTCCAGCATCATTATTTTTTCATTTTATTAGCTTAGGTTAGTACTGAACACAAAGGATGGCTGAGCAAAGAATTGGTAAGCTGTGCAACACATTTTT
>VZTN01030940.1:18505-83266 GCA_013400515.1 Erpornis zantholeuca
AAATCTAAAACATTGGTCTCCTATTACCTGTAGATATTATCTATCTACATGACAGCTATACTCCCTATATTTAACCTCTAGTACATTATTTGCTATAGTAAGTAGTGTTTTGAAACCAAATGAGAGTATTTGGTGATAAGGTATGAGGGGGCAAAGCGCACTATAGTATGTAACATTTTAAATTCAGGATAGTGTTTCATTATATATTAATAAAAGTGATAGAAAACTTGGGCAGACTATAATTCTTTTTAGTGTGGAATAGTACCCTGCCCCAAGAAAAAATGTCTTGCACAAGTGAAGGAAATTCATCTGACCTCAGGGAGATGTGGAGCTGTTATGAGACAGCTTGGATCATCAGCTTCGATGGTATAAGACTCAGTTCTTCATGGACAAGGATATCTACATCTAGCCCTGAAAATGACCTCAACACCTTTTCAGTGGAGAAAGGTGCATTTACTAGATCTTGGTTTTACCAACACTTACCTACAGATTTTATGGTTTTCTTGTTCTCCCTATTAGAAATATCTCAAAGAAAAGTATGCCTTGACCTATCTAACCTGTACCGGTCAACTGCAATGGCACCCATGCTTTATCACAATTAACAGAAAGTAGAAAAGTCCCTCAGGTTTCTAGAAATTATCATAATTAGGATAGGTTTATACTTCTGATTCAGAAAAGTAAAACAGAAATTCGTAAAATGGAAATTATTAATGGATTCAATATTGCCATTTACTGCTAATGGTTTAAATAAATTATTGGTATAGAGATTCCCTTAGCTGTTTAAAAATAGCACAAGTATTTCCAATTATTCATGTTTAATGTTGCTCAGTGAATGAGGATGAATCTTTGACCCTATTAATGCCTCGTTAGAAATGAGATGGATGTCTAGAATTTTGGGGATCACACGGTTCTATTATATAAACTATATAAGAGTACTTAGGCAGCAAGAGTTTTAAAATAATTAGAACCACTTAATGTTAGGAATTTTTACTGGTACTAAACAAAAATTTTGAAATAGTCTTTCTATGAGTCTATATGTGGAAGCACATGTATGTCCATGCATATACAACAAGAGAGGTTTAAAGAACCCCACACAGAACGAGGTCAGTAGAGGTTATTCAGTATCAAGACAATACTAAGAGATACTATTGTTTTTTATGTGTTGGAAATGAAATAATGGCCTCCTTGTTGAAGGATCTTATAACTTGCTCCCAGGTGTTGCTTTTCACACTGTTCTTAAATTACCAAATGCCTAAGACTATTAGCTTAACCAGCTAAATCCCAATGCAAGCCTATGGCACAGGCAAGATTTTTCACATTTTATATGCATTGTGGTAATTTGCAATAAAATATTCTTCCCTAGATCATGTGTAATTTTTTTGTTTGATTCTCCTAATATTCTAATTCTGTCAGGCTATCATTCTCTGAGATTTATTTTTTGATTGAAGTGTAGTTCATTATGTGGGTTGATATATAGAGTTGTATCAAGCTGTGGAAAAAGCCAGATATGTTTTGTAGCTGCTACTTTAGACTTTGAACCTTGGTACTGCTTTACATTTTGGAATCAGAGTTACAAAATTGTTCATATCCTCATTCTTTTATGTCTGTCCTGTCCTGCTAGGGATCCTTTAATTATTTAACACTTAGATCTGATATATAAATATATGAGTATTCATGTGAAATTTTGTGATGATACAGATATGTGTTTAGGCAACTGAAGAGAATTACTAAATTCATTGACAGGAGAAAAGAGCAACTAATTTCTCTCGTTTATTTGTTTTTTTAATCATTTACCGTTCCTGGTTACGATGATCAAATTCAGAGATTACAATATCCTTTTCCTGTTTGATATAACTGACATCTTAGCTGTAGGAAAACATATGAAAAACACTTGCACAGTATTGCTGGACTCACCAGGGAAATAAGCATATGTGACTTGCAGAGTTGCAAAAGTTTTCTAACATTTTCTGTCTTCTCTCCACTCTTGATCCCATTCCCAGGATGTTTAGGACTCCCAGGATGCACCTACCCCACAAGCAGGCACAGAAATCCCTCAGGAAGAATAAACTTTGCTGTAAAACTGAGTTGAAGGAACAGAACTATTTTGATGCCCAATTCAGAGGGTGCTTCTTGTTTTCCTAATTATGCAGTGTGCTACAAATGTTGATCCCCAATTTGACCAGTGTGGGAAAATGCATTTCCTCAGATTTTAATAAACTAAGGCAAATCCTTGTTTCATATTTTTTCTTGCTCCATAGTCATTCTAATGATGATCAAAAAAAAATAGAAAGCATGAAGGAATTACTTACCTGTTAGGTATGGTACAATTATTGTGGAATTAACTATGTTGCAAAGCAAGAATAACCTCCCAAAAGATGTTAATTAGCTTTGTAACTACAAACATTTCCAAACAGAAAAGTGCTTAGAAGGCATTTGCTGGCATTTGTGTGGTCTTTTCTTGTGTCTATAACATAAAATTACAAAGTGAGTATGATAAAAGCTCTTATAAATGGGGCTTATTTCTTATTTTTTAAACTTACCTGGCAGGTATATAAAGTATATCAAAAAGATATCTGCAAAGCCTTACAAAATTTCTGTGCATCTGCATATTTCTACAGCACTGCAATTCAACAAGTAATTAATACTCTTGGCAAAGTAACTGGTTGAAGGGGTAATAGCTTCTGCTACTGAGAGAATACCTAATGTGGTTTTAAACTATAAATGAAGAAACATAGCTATCACAAATTTCATTACCCAATACTTTTCATATTTTCATTACATTTTATGTACTTTTAACCATTATAGAGTAATAAGAGATTTTATTTTCTTAAGATATTAATATTTATGCACTTTCATTATTGCCAGAAAGCCAGCATCTTCTCTACGGTCAGATGAGGTTGTCTCCAAATTGTTGAACTACAACATGAGTTCATTTATTATTAATAGAGCTCATAAATACCCATGCCATCCAAAATAGCCTTAAACAATTTCACTTGAGCATGATCTGAATTATTTTTTTCCCTAGGGAGTTCTATTTTCTGGTATATAATTATGTGTCATCAGCTGTGACTGGAAGAACTCTACTCCACCCCATTTCTTACAATAAATGACAGATATTATAGCCTAGAGCTAGTAAAATATTTGACTAACTAGAAAACAAAAACAAGCAACATGAGTGGTTATTATTTTTGATGAAAATATTAATAGGTCACTAATAAAGTTTTTTTAAATCTGCTTTATATAAAATTTGAAAGACTGTTCTTGAAAGAGATAGAGTCCAGCAAAACCCCACAGCAAATTTAGTCATCGCAGAGAAGAATGTAGCAAGTGACCTTTAAAAATATTTGAACTACAAATTATACTAGCCCTTGATAGATATGAATGATCAGATTCATAAATAGCTAGAGAAAACATTATCCACAGCTGTATCCACCCTCCTCTTAATTTGGAGGTTTGCAATCCTTTACAATGAGAGCAAACCAGAGACTCCTAGAAAGAAGCAGTTTCAATCACTGGGCTGTTTTCTGTTTTTCCTTAACATACTAAGCTCTGAAGTGAAGATATTTCATCATTTGTTGTTGACTGCCCTGTTTATACATAAAGGACACAGAGCAAGGCAGGCCTCACAATGGGTTCAAGACCTTCTGCAGCAACTCAAGTACATTATCATATTCATGGTTCAATCTCCTGAGCTGTGACCCATTGGAGAAACCTCAGTTTAACTCCAAACCCAGACTCATTATTCTTGCCCTCTATACACTTCCATGTTTCTTTAACGTGACTCTCTTTCAAATTATGAGCTATGCATTAATAGTACATTGGATCATCCACATGGAATGTTATCTAAGTATTTCTAATTTGGTATTTAAAAACACATAGATTGTAGCTAAGACAGGAACAAATGCTTGTCATACACAGAAAAAATTAAGTCAGGCTGAAAATAAAAGTGGCTAAGATTAGAGCTGAGGGAGTAAATATATCTTGACAGAGTGTTAAAAGGAATAGCACTGTGATGGGTTGATCTTGGCTGGATGCCAGGTGCCTTACCAAGGTGCTTTGTTACTCCCCATTTCTCAGCTGGATAGAGAGTGAAAATAAAATGTAAAACAATTCATGGGTTGAAATAAGGCATTTGCTAAAGCAAAGGTGAAAGATTGTGCATGCACAAGCAAAGAGGAAAAAAAAATTACTCTCTCCTTCCCATCTGCAAGTGACGTTCTACTACTTCCCAGGAAGCAGGGCTTCAGCACACAGAGAGGTTGCTCTGGAAGGCAAACACTTTCCCTCCTTTCCTTCTCCTTTTCTTGGATTTATATCTGAACTGGTGTCACAAGGTATGGAATATCCCTTTGGTCAGTTTGAGTCAGCTAGCCTGGTTGTGTACCCTCCCAGGATCTTGCCCACTTCCAGCCCCTTGATGAGGGAGGGAATATCAAGAGACAGAGCTGCTGCTGTGCCAGTCCTGCCCAGCAGTGCCCAAACACTGGTGTGTTATCAACACCTTTCCAGCCACCAACACACAGCACAGCACTGTGAGGGCTGCCACTGGAAAAATTAACTTAATCTCATCTAGACCAAATACAACAACATAAAATAATGACAATTCAAAATATTTAAAATCAAATAGATTCCTGAAAGGAAAAGAGGTAGCAAGCTCAGCAGTGAAATAATGACCTTCAACACTGACATTGGAATAAATATATGAGTAGTTTTATTCCAGAGTTTTTTAAGTACTTGAGATGAATGCACATAGTCTTTTGAAGTGGTAATTAAAATAATACAGAGGAAAATAAATGTCCTTTTACAAGGAAATTTGACTTAATTATGCTCATTTAACAATGAAAATTTATATTTACTTAAATTAAAAATGGTTGTCAGAAAATTTCTCTAAGTTAGAAAAGAAAAGGAAGTAGGTGAATGGTAAATGCCTTGAAAACCAATGCTATTGCAGAATTCTTCTCTGTGGCCCTGGTTCTATTGATGTTGATTTTTCTTTCAATGGGACCCTATGATTATATTTCTTAAGTTGATTGTATACTGATGCTCAAAATTTAGTGTGTTCATTTTCTCATATTTTGATATAAAATTAATTTTAAATTTAAAAAGAAACAAACAATACCCCACCCTGTGAAAGAAGAACAAATCACTAGGGCACTACTATATGTATACTATACTATAGAAAAGTAGATATAGGTTTTGTCCAAGCATATTTTCAAAAAATCAAGATGCCATGCAGATAAACGAGAAGGGTCTTGCTGGAGGAAAAAAATAACGGAAACAGAGATGTATCTGACATTGACTGGAAATGCTGAAGAACCTCTTAAACAAAAAACAAAAAATAGCTTTTGTTATTGACATTAAAAAAAGAAGACATTTGAGATAGTCCCTTCACAATCTGCAGACTCCCTTGTGCACAACTAAATTTGTTATTGTATTTGCCTTATAAAAAAGTGTTCAGTGATGAAATTTTAATTAAGAGAATCAATAACACTTTTATCTGTTTTTCCTTGGAAAGGATAAGATCCTAAAACCAAGATCTTAGAAGAACTTGGATTAGATTTTAAAAAAATAACTGCATCCGTCTCTTTTCATAGGATCATAGAATCATGGAACACCAGGTTGGAAGAAACCTCTAGGTTCTTCTGCTCCAAAGTTTGTTGGCAAAAGCATGGTCTTAGACAGAGAGTCCAGACTCATGTCCAGTGAAATCCTAAGTGTCCAATGTTGGGAAATCCACTTCTTCCCTGGGACGATTATTCCAATGCCTGATTGATCCTATTCTGTAAACTTTGTCTCTTGTGTCCTACTAGAATCTCTCTAGGCACAACTCCTACCCATTAACACTTGTCTTTTCCATGTGACTCTTTGTAAAAAGAAGTCTCCATTTTCTCCTGTAGCCACCCTTTAAATACTGGAACATGGGGATGAGGTGTCCCCTTAGCCTCATTTCTTAAGGCTGAACAACGCAGCTATCTCAGCCTTTCCTCACCTGTTGGGCTTCCCAGTTCTTTGAACATCTCTGTGGCCCTTCTCCGGACCCTCTCCAGTCTGTCCACATCCTTTTTTGTACAGTGGGGACCAAAACTGAACACACTACTCCAGATATGACCTGACGAGTGCTAATTGGACTGGGATAATGACTTCTTTATCTCTGCTGGTGATGCCCACATTAATGTAACCCAGTTGCCTTTCTTCGCTGCAGCAGCACACTGTCCACTCATATGGAGCTTGTTGTGCACCAGGTCCTTCTGATGTATTTCCTTCAGGCTGCTCCCCAGCCAGGCAGATCCCAGCCTGTTCTGCACTCCTGGATTATGTTGTCCTATGTGAAAGATCTTACATTTGTCCCTGTTCTTCAAGGCTCTTGTTAGCCCCCTCTTCCAACCTATCCAGGTTGACAGGGTGACTCTCCCTTCTAAAGTGTCCATTTCCCCATTCAGTTTGTCAGCAAACTTCATCAGGGTACACTTGATCCCATCTTCCAAAATTAAACATTTATGGGCACAATATTGTGATCCCTGGGGGACGGCATTTGTGTCATGTTAACAGTTTGAGAAGATGTTTTCCAGCACCCTCTGGGTGTGTCTGGTCAGTTCCCACCCACAGCACAGACCATTAGACCAGAGTGCACCAGTTTCTTTAGGAAAAGGCAGTGGGAAATCACGTTGAAGGCCTTGAAGAAATCCATGTAGGCAATGTCCAGTGCTTGTGCCACATCAGCCAAGCAAGTTACTTTGTCACAGAAGGCAATCAGGTTTGTCAAGTGTAATTCACCCTTGGTGAATCTGTGTTGGCTTTTCCCAAACACATGCTTCATCTGACATGTGGAAGACTGCAGGAGGTTTCATTATGTAACTTCTTCAGGGATGGAAGTAAGACGGGATATTATAAAGCTTTTAGTTTTTGCCCATACACCATGCTGCATTAACCTAACATATCTTGACAGAAATGAAATAATTCAGCATAACCCAAAATGTAGTAGAGAATCAACTTCTGGAATCTCTTTGGTTTAGCTGTTAGTAAAACAATTTTTCAGGTCACATTTTTCTTATGAGAACAGAGGCTCCTGGTGAATCCATTATCCAGTTTTTTTGTATGTCCTGTAACTGATAAGTTATCAATTAAATCATTTTATATGTAAGAAAATCTATTAAAGATTTATTGAGGTTATTAAGAACCATGTGAAATCATGCCATAGGAATTCAAAAAGAAAAAAATAATAAGCACTCAGAAGACACATAAACAAAAAAAAAGTTGAAAATTTGATTCAGCTAGTTTCTACCCATTTATTTAAACGCAGAAAACACAATTTAATAAAGCATGGTTTTCCTGGATAAAACAAGTAGCTGGGGTTAAAATAGTTATTTGTTTCTTATCTGCTGGGGTTTTGCACCTAAAAAACAAAAAAAACATGATTAATTTATTTATTATTTAAAAAAAACCCAAAGATGTGTACCAAAAGTATCAGGATTGCAAAAAAGTTAGTAATGCACAGTAGAAAAACCATTGAATAGTTGTTTCCAAACAGGTTTTGCTTTTGACTTCTTCATATTTCACAACAGAAGAAGTAATTCTATTTAATGTCTGTCTTTACCTGTATTTTGAAGAACATTTTTTTTCAGCATTAGTTTGTCTTAAGAAGTTCTCAGCTACCAGCGTAGTCCTTACACCATTTTCTTGGTTAAGGTAGCACAACTATTTGCAGGTCTGGACTGTGAGATTGAAAAATTGATCCGGAGTAAAAATAAGCCATTTTTCCTAGTTATTTTTAAGACAGGGAAGTGAAGATAAGGAGCATCAGAAATGTAGGGACTGCCTGAGACTGCACAGGTGCTGAAAGAAGTGTTTACCAAACTATAACCTTTCCTGTCTTATTCTGCCACATATGTGCAAAAGCTAGAATTTAGAGGTAATTCAATCGTGAATGCTCACTGACTCACTGACTGCAGCGAGGCTACATCATATCCTTTCTTTTTTCCCCCCTTCTGGCTATTACCAGGGCATGAAGGAGGGCCTTGAAATAAATTTGGGGGTATTTATTTTTAAAATATATTTAGTACAAATTTTATTTGGGCTGCAAAGCATTCTGATTCACTGAACAACATGAAAACTTCTCTAAATAGAAGCAGAGACAATAGGAACCCTGTGAAACTATAGATACTATGATAAAAAGAGCTGTATCATTGCAGTGTACAGCAAACAAAACCTGACTGTATTTTCAATGTATTTGTTTGTCTGTTGTTCCAGAGCTTAAAATAGGTCTTGATACGATATCTTATACATTCTGAAGATTTTGACAAAGCATCCTCCTACTCTCAAGAAGTGTAATTATAACTCGTACAGTATGAAATTGAGCCTCAAAACTCCCTGAAGCAGAGCACTGTGTCAGCCTCCCTTAATGCTAAATACACTCCAGGCTGTGGTGATGTGACAAAACTAGCCCTAATAGAAGAAGTGCAGACTGCAACATTGTCTTTTAACATATGAGTGCTTTAAAGAAAACACTACAGCATTTTAAAGGGAGCTTTTATGTGTTTTCTACTACATGGACACAACACTTGCAGCCACATTCCAATAACAACAATCAGGAAAGGAATTAAGGTTATTTTTTGCTATTTTATAATATGTAAACTTGGTGATTAGAAATTAAAAATACCTATTGCCTGAAATATAATTTAACACAAAATAACACATGCTGTTCTCATTGCATACATTCAGCATGGGAAGCTAAACAAATAGATTGCAGTAGTTTGCTTGAAACTAAATGAGATCTCAAAGACAGCATGAATAACAGATTACCAGTATATAGATTTAAATCAATAATGATTAGTAATCACAATAAAAGACTTAAAAATCCAGCAGAAGTGTATATATAAAACAAATTTTCAAGCCTTATTGTTTAGAATTTCTCAGAAATTTGGTTTCAAAACACTTTGTGCAGGACTAAATGATTATCAGGCTTTGCCAAATAACAATTTTGACCTTGCTGACTGATCAGTGTGATTATTTTTGAAAATCCCATATGATTATATTATAATTATACTTTATCAAAGTAACAGCTAAAACTTTTTTCTGAGTAAAATCTATACTGATGGTGAAAAATTAAAATGATTCTGAGACTAGAGAGGATATAGGGAAAATGGTGTCTCTTAGTCAGCTAATATGCATAAAATACATTCTTTTTATTCCACCAATTTTTTAATTTATTTTCATCATTTTGCTTAAGAAGTCAAGTCATATATGCCTTGATAACAGTTCTATTTTATTATTTCTAGTATTATTTATCCCCATAAATTGAGTCTTAATGTTGAAGAAAGATATGGAAACACTTGACAATTTCATATGTTCGAAAGAAGCTCCCTCTGAACAAATACTCTGTGCTGAGGGTGCCACACAACACAAGCGAGCACCAAAGCCTGGCAGGGATAGCAGCACCAGTCCCAAAGGCAGTACAAGTGCCTCACTGAGGCTCCATCTATGCCAGTCAGCATTGGTATTTCATCTGCATTGACTTGAGCATCTGAATTAGTATCCTGACTGTGCTTTCCTGTGCCAGGCAGCTATCCTGACTAACTTCACTTTAGGTTGAACCAGGGTATAGAAACATTTCTAAAATCAGTTTGGGATCATGGAGACATCTGTGAGATCCTTGTGGAACTGCCTTCCCTTAGAGGCACTTCTCCTGAGTCTCCCTGAGCAGTCAGAGACTGCATTGATAATCTGCATAAATGAGTCAGCTCTTCCCTCCTGGAGACTGACACAAGAGCTGTTTTGTCAGTGGTTTTATGCTTTCATTGATTTTTCTATCACATATACATTCTTATTTTATTATGTAAGAGAAAATTATCATTCATTATTTAATAATTAAATCATGTCTTATAAATGGAAACATTTTTGGAAACTTAAACCAAAATTTTAATATATTTCAATACTCAACTTTTTTTAATCTTATTTTATATTCTGCACTGCAAAGTATATTTCTGTATTGCTTTGTGACATGTTTGTTTACAAATCCCTATGTAATTCTAGTACTCAATGTACCATAGAACATCATTGGAAAACATCTCTATGTACATGAAACAGAAATCTATACTGGTAAATCTAATGTCATTTCCATTCAAAGACATTTTTCAAAAGAAACATGATACTAAACAAAATACGTTATCCAGGGTGTCCAAGACCCAGGGGCAAATAATTCCAAAGCTTGTGAATCTACTGTGTCTTTAAGCTGGTTTTTTTTTTTCTAAAATCAGTTTGGGATCATGAATTAAAAGCTCCATATAATCTTTCAAAACATTGAATTTCTAATTTTACTATTTTTCAGCATCTATTATTGTGCAATGTGTTATCTGAATAAAGACTTTTAAAGACTATAGAATCACTTATTAAAGTATGAGGAAGTTGGTTAGGCATTGTGTTTTTCTTCCTTTTTTTCCATTGAATGACCAAGGAGTGACTTTATTGCTCTTTACAACTATGTGAAAGGAGTTTATAGCAACGTGCAGGTTGGTCTCTTCTCCCAGGCAACCGCAGACAGGACAAGAGGACATGGCCTCAAGCTCTGCCAGGGGAGGTTCAGGCTGGGCATCAAGGTGAATTTCATCACAGAAAAGATTGTTAAATACTGGAAGGGGCTGACCAGGGAGGTGGTATAGTCACCATACCTGAAGGTGTTCAAGATATGACTGGATGTGGCCCTCAGTGCCATGGTCCCATTGACAAAGGTCAGATCCGATGATCCCAGAGTCTTTTCTAACCTAAATGATTCTGTGATCTTGAGATTACAAATAGATTTCACAGAATGTACTTCCTTACTCAACCTATTTAATTTTCAATATTTTTTAAAATTGTTATCATTTCAATTGAATGAATGTGCGCTATAAATTTGAATAAATTATTTTTGACAATATTCACTAAAAATGCAAGATATATTGATTAATAATGATTGTTCCAAAAGTATATTGTGTATCCAAAAGTGTATTCTGGTCTCTTTTACCTAAGACTTCAAAAAAAAATTTACACCTGTTTATACACTGTTTCATGAACAGGAATAGGCAATTTTAGCAAACTTTAAATCTGTTCAATCTTTTAATATTACAAGCTAGAGGCTTGGAGCAGGCAACAGCAAGATACACTGGCCAGGATCAGCACTTACATTTGATTGCACTTGTCATGTTTCTACAAAGCAATTAATTTAATTTGGAAATATTCTATTCATAGAGAACTGTGAAGTCAGATCTCTTTCTGACTTATTTAATTGCCTCAGTAAGAGGACAGTTAGAAGGTTTTGAAAATCCTATTCCTCACTTGTATTGTAAAGGAAAGCTTTATTCTAATGAATACATGATTTCTTTTGTGAGTAATCACTCAGATTAATAGTACCTGATTATATATTATATTTTCTCCATGTTCCTTATTACATATGTGAATAAGGACAAAATAATGTTATTATTTGGATCCTAGTCCATAACCTAAATCACATTCAGTGAATGGTAAGCCCACCTGTATAATTTCTGACATCAAAAGTGGTAAAATTCTAAGTGTTCTTAGAAGGCTAAGTGTTAAGAAGTGAGCTCTAAAACTAATACTGGGAAAATATATTTTAAATTAATTTTGAATTTATCCTTATTTTTGTTTCATTTATGTTTATTAATACTGGGAAAAAAAGGAGAATCCTATTACAACATGGTTCGTTTATTTCAGCAGTGTTTTTGAAAATAAGTTGGTGAAAAGTCAGGGGGAGTAGATCAATGTATTTTATATCCATTGGGTATGTGCTGTCTAGATGGGGTTCAACTAATAATCATAAAAAGCAAATCCAAAATTAGGCTGCATTGGTAGTTCTTGGCCACTCTTAAGTGTCTGATTAATGATGGAACCTGTTAAGATGACAGGCATTTCCAAGGGACTCCCCAAAGAGTGAGGCAGTTTAATGAATAATTTTTCACTCTGATTTAACTCAGAAACAAATTGTGAGGACACTAAAAAGTGATCTCTGTTCACTCTAAGAAACTTACATTCACAATTAAGGCAGAACAGATCTCATCCCGGTGGAGATGTCACGTTACAGGCCAATGTCAGATGCACAGTTTGACAATGACTAATTGAGAGAAGTCAAAATAATAATGAAATTATGTCTGACCCCAAATATCCCATGAATGCCAGGGATGGAATGAAAAGCACAACTAACTACAACTGAATGCAAAAAATATCACACATTCCAGTGGCATTATCAGAAATTATTTGATATATATGTCATTATGATATTTTCTATACAAAGAAATATATTTTTTTACTGCTCAAAATTGCACTTTTTTTTTATCTTGGACCATCCCATGCATCAGAGTTCATCTTCTCTTCATTATTAAGTTGCCAACACAAAACCCAATTCATCTTACCTTCCCACACGTAGATAAACTTTCATTTTATTAGTGCAACAAAAACACCTTTAAAGGCATTGATGAATCCTTTTCATGAAATCAGGGGTACACTGACCTTCAGATAAGTTTTTCCAAGATTTTATCCATTCTGATAATCCTTAATTATTTAGTTACTAAAGGTTTTGATCAAAGATTTGTTTCCCATTTGCACACAAGTTAGTAAAAGTCAATTCCTGTCTCAGTGACCTTTAATATGTTTGGAGACTGAGAAGAAGTTATAAGTACAGATACCATGAAATTTTTTCAAGAAACCTCAAGAACCAGGTTACTCAGAAAAAACCTTTTATGCTGAAATAGAAATAAATATATTAAAAAAGATATGCTGAAGTAATGATTACTTTTACATTTGCTACACTGTAAGATAGTGCCTTTCATTCAGCATAGTGAGAAAAAAAAGAGTTTACTAAACTCTTTTACTGAAACCTTTTTTGCTATAGTATATGCAAAATATTATTTCTCCATTATACACATTGTTACAATAAATAACCAAAAGAACAAATCCCAAATTTTCTAATATCAAAGCTGTAAACATTTTAAGACATTTTGAAAGTAACTTCAAAGTAATTTCATAGTTGAAAAATAATTTAAGCTGGAGAAGACTTCTAAGACAATTGAGTTCAGCCTTTAACCTACCTCTTCAAAGTTCACTACTAAACCACATCTGCAAGTGCCACATCTACAGTTGTTTTAAATACCTCCAGGAATGGTGACTCAATCTCTTCCCTGTGTAGCCCGTTCCTGTTCTTGACAAACCTTTCTGTGATGTAATTTTTCCTAACATCCAATCTAAACCTTTGCTGGTGACTTGAGGCCACACCCTCTTGCCCTGTAACCCATTAACTGGGAGAAGAGGCTGACCCCCCACCTGTCCACAACCTTCTTTCAGGCAGTTGAAGAGAGTGGAGTGGTCTCCCCTGAGCTCCCTAACCTCTGTGTTAGACAACCCCAAATTCCTCAGCCACTCCTCATAAGAGTTATCAAGACTGCTCACCAGTCCCATTGCCCTTCTCTGGACACAGTGCAGCACCTCCATTCCTGAAGGGAGTGACCCAGGACTGGACATGCACTCAAGGTATGGCTTCACCAGTATGGCCGAGTACAGGAGGACAATCCTGCTGACACAAGCCAGAATGCCATTGGCCTTCTTGGCCACCCGGGCACACACTGGCTCTTGTTCAGCAGGCTGTCAACCAGCACCCCCATACAGCTTTCCAGCTGCTCTCTCCCCAGACTGCAGCATTGCCTGCAGTTGTTCTGACCCAGCTGTGGGACCCAGCACCTCACCTTAAACTCATCGAATTGTCCTTGGTTTATGTACCCTGTCCATATCCCTCTGCAGAGCCTTCCTACCCTCATGCAGATCAACACTCCCACTCAAATCAGTGTCATCTGCAGATTGGCTGAGGGTTCACTTGCTCCCCTCATTCAGACCATTGATAAAGATATGAAACAGGGCTGGCCCCAAACTGAGTCCTGAGGAACACCAGCTGGATATAACTCCCCTCACCCCCACTCCCGGGCCCAGACATCCAGGCAGTTTTTACTCAGTGAGCAGTGCACCCATCCAAGTCACAAGCAGACAATTTCTTCAGGAAGATGCATCGGCAAACAGTGTGAAAGGCTTTAATAAAGTCCAGGTAGACCGGACAGGTAGACAGGCAGTCCACAACTAATGTAGGTAAGCTGTTCTTAACTGTAATATAAAGTTACACAATACAAATCCCTCCTACTGCAACCAATTATTTTATTATTTTTGTTTTGCATTTGGTGACAACATTGACAACAAATTATTCTTCTCCTTACAACAATTTGTATATTGGAAGACTGTTAACATATGATGCCAAGGTTCTCTTTTCAAGACTAAATAAAAAAGGCTTTTAATATTTTTCATTCATTCTTTGAGAGTGGTCATATTTTCCACATCTATTAACCTTTTGTTGCTTCTATCTCATCCCCTTCTTTCCTTAGGACTCAAAACTGCATTCAGTAATCCTCTTAAGGCTTCACAAATGCTGACTAGAGTGAAATAGTTACTCTGTATATCTCAGGACTTACATATTTTAAATCATCCTTTTTCTGCTGGTTTTGCAATATTGGCTAATGTTCCATTTGCAACCCATTGTAATCCTGAGCCATTTTTCTGCAGGATATCTGCCTGGGAAGCCATTCTGCATTTTACATTTTCCTTCCGAGGCAGTTTGCATGTCTTTTTTATATCCTATTTTATTGCTTTGTACCGTTTCTCCAGTTTATTAAAATAGTGTTGAATATAATTCTACCTTCCAGAATTTCTATAACCTTCCTGGTTAATATTATCCACAAATACTGGTCTACCAGTAATAGAAATATCGCATAATGCTGCACTCAAGTTATTTCTTTCAGTCAGTGAACAGATGCTAAGAGGTTTCTGCTAAATGATTCAACTGGTTTTACTGTAATTTCTAATGAGAACATATTACCACACTTCTGACAGTGTCATATGGAATTGTCACATGTTAGCAAAGAAAACGTACATAAATATTTCCCTGTTACTCACTTAACTGTGCTGCCATGGAAAGGTATCAGATTGGCCTGTTGTGATTTGCAACTCTGTTGTGATTTCAGTAACTCTCTTGTGCTTACTTTTAATCAACTTCAGATTTTCTAGGTGAGAGAAAAAATTTTCAGAGAGAAAAATAACTGATTAATTATTTATTGCCTTAACATTCTAAGTGTAAGCTAGGCAAGATACATAATACTCTTTTTCTTCTTAGTTTACTAGTTGTATATTTCCATTAGATGTCCCCTCAGCCTTAATCTGTTCTGAAAAGTTCTCAAAGGTGACTGCTAAGGGTTCAAAGATTTCAGATCATAAATACTTTAGGGAAAAATATTGTTAAGTTGTGGTAAGAACTCTTCTGTCTGTTAACCAATCCTGGCTTTATAGTTTTAGCAGTTAGTTGCTAATGTTAATTATTTTAAGCTTCTGGTCACAATTAACCTCTTTGGTGAAGAATGAAGAAAATATATTGTGAAGATTTTGCCCTCCATTCTGTCATCTGTTATTTGGTCCTCATTTCTCTTAAATAATAGAAATTTTATTTCTTTCATCTTTTCTTTCTTTTAATGAATTTGAGGGTCTTTTTCATATTTCTTTTTACCCAAGTTTCATACAGTGAGTATTTGTTCCTCGGCTTTTCTAATTTTGTTCATGCACAATTTGTTCTTTATTGTCACAGCCCCATAACACATGTTCTCCACATATTGGAATGGACTTTAAAACAGGTCAGACTGAGTCCTGTTAAAGGCAGTAGGAATTATCACCAGTGACTTACATGGAGAAGGAATTTCATCCTAAAATGCAAAGGCTTTTCTAGGGCTTGGATTTGGCTGGGATAAAGTTAATTTTCTTTATAGTAGTTTGTATGGGGCTTTGTTTTGGATTTTGTGCAGAAAACACTGTTGGTAATACAGGGATATTTTCATTACTGCTGCTTGCACAGAGCCTTTTCTGTTTCTCACTCCACACCAGCAGCGAGGCTGGGAATGCGCAAGAAGTTAAAGAAGACACAACTGGCACAGCTGATCCAAACTGACCCAAAGGATATTCTACACCATACATGCTCAGGATATAAAGCTAGGGGAAGAAGAAAGAAGTGGGGTGGCAACATTCAGAGTGATGTTGTTTGTCTTTCCAACTCACCCTTCTGTGCAATAAGACCAGGCTCTCCTGGAGATCCTGAACACCTGCCCCTGAATTCCTTTTATTGTTTCCCTTGCCTGCACAGTTTTGCTTTGTCTTTTACCTCATCCCATGAGTTTTCTCACTTTTCCAGTTCTCTCCCCCATCCCACTATAGGGACTGACAAAGCCTCTGAGGCCTGTTTAGTGGCCAGCAGGGGTTAAATCACAACAGCACTTGGAGCAGAGGAGTGCCATGCATAGAGTCCCAATCACACCCCAGAATTAAAGGCAGCTGTGGAGGATTGACCATGGTTGGATGTCAGGTGCCCATTAAAGCCACTCTATCACTGCCCTCCTCTACTGGACAGGGAAAAGAAAATATTTAAAAGGCTTGTAGGTCAAGATAAGGACAGACTCAACTCAGGCAAATTAATCCAGTCAAAATCAGAGTAGAGTTATGAGAAATAAAACCAAGTATTTAAAGCGTCTTCCACTGAACCCCTCCCTTCTTCCTAGTATCAACTTCACTCCTGATTTTTCTACCTCCCCAACCAACAGTGCTCAGGGAATGAGGGTTTTGGTCCATTCAACACATGCTGTCTCTGTCACTCCTTCCTCATCAGAGGGAGGATTCCTCATATTTTCCCCTGCTCCATTGTGGAGTCCTTCACACAAAAGGCAGTCCTTCACCATTTTCTTCCACCTGAATTCCTCCCACAGGCTACAGCTCTTCACAAACTCCTCCGGTGTGGGTCCCTTCTATGGGGTACAGTTCTTCAGGTATGGGCTGCTCTGGTATGGATTCCCCAAGGGGTCACAAGTCCTGTCAGCAAACCTACTGCACCTACTCCAAAGTGGACTCCTTTCTCCAAGAGACCACAGGTCCTTTCAAGAGCCTGCTCCAGTCCACGGCTCCACACAGGGTCACAGTCTCCTTTGGGCATCCATGGGCTGTAGGTGGATCTCTGCTGCATTATGGAGCCCCATGGGCTGCAGGGGCACAGCTGCCTCATCGTGATCTTCACCATGGGCTGCAAGGGAATCTCTGCTCCGGTGCCTGAAGCACCTCTTTCTTCTTCACTGACCTGGGTGTCTGCAGAGTTCTTTCTGACACATTTTCCTCATGTCTCTCTTCTCACTGCTGTTCCACAGCAGTTTTTTTCCTCTACTTGGGTATGTAATCCCAGAGCCCTTGGTCAGCATTGGGTCCATCTTGGAGCTGGCCAGAATTAGCTCTGTTGAACATGGGGGAGCTTCTGGCAGCATCTCACAGCAGCCAAGAGTGTGGACCCCCCACTACCAAACCTTGCCATGCAAACCCAATGCAGTAGCATAGTCATGTTAGTGCAGCTCTCCACCTGTCTGATTAGGCTGCCTCTCAGTGGGAAAATCTGATTCATAGTTTGTCAGTGTCTCTGCATGAAGCTACTATATTTCACAAAACATTTTTTAAATTTATTAACAGAAATTTATTCACAGCTAATTATCTTTATTCAGAGCTAATCTCTGAAAGCAGTGTCACTAACACATCATGAACATATTCAAAAACAATCACTTAGAGCCCTAAAAAACTTAATGCATATGATAAATACCCTTTATTATTACTTTCAGTCATGTTTTACTGCATGTAATTTTCAGATGATCCTTTTGAATTCTTTTGAATACTGTAAACATTAAGATCAGTGCTCATGTCACACAAAGTTAGTCAGCTTTTGTTTAACTTATCTGTTCAGACCAACTCACTTCCTGTTTGATTATTTTAATATGTAAGTTCTCTTTTTCTTTGTGAAAAGAGTCAGATAGGCATATATTAAACAAGTTAGAGTTTAAACCATCTGCATGCTGCCTTAAGAAGACATGTTGTACAGGTCCAGATTTCTGGAAGACTCACTGAGAAGTATCAAACCTCTTGGCCCCCACCAATACGTTGATAAAAAAAGATTTTGCAGGTTCATATACTACAAACATGGAATTTGCACCACATGATCAGCTAACATCCAATAAACCCTTTTGAGATGGCAATATTTAAATACATACCTTTGTTTACCCTGATGCTACTGAAAAATAAAGTATACATATAAAGTCTAGCTCCATAGCTATTATAAATTTGCAAGCCCCAAGCAGCTCCAAGAGAAGTAAATGGATTAATGAGAGTTGCAATATTGCCCTAGTAAGAAAAAAAGGCAGTTGGACTTTGCATTGATTAATCACATCCTATAAGGAAACATGGACAGTTAATATTTACCACTATAGTACAGCACTGTGGTATAAAACACAGTACCCAAGAGTTAATATAAATAAGAAAGAATAAAGTTTTCCCTGCTAAAATCCAATAACCTCAGGGTTTTGGTGCAACCACCATCTATTTATCTTTTCATTGTATCTTTATCCTTATCAACCTGCAAACAGCGTCAGAATGCTATACCTATACATGATGGATTATTGCTATTATGTTCATGAGAATGGCAGGCATGAAGTATAAGAACAGAGTTCAGCCAGCAAGTATGACATAAATTATGTATAAGTAGCTTTTAGTGTCGAGCACTTTGAAAAGTTCAGTAAGTGCATGTTACTGAAGTAAATCACCCTATGTCACCACAGGACTGTTTCTTTCAAGAGTGCATGTAAGGTATTTTTCAACATGCTTAAAAAGTGTATGAAAGTAACTCATTTTAATTATGTAAGCAAAACACTTCTCTGGACATAGAAGGAGAAAGTTTGCAGGACCATTGAAAGACCTGAAAACCCAATCACCACTGAAGCCTGATTTAAGATCTAGTCTAAGATTTTATGACTTGAAATAATGAGGTTTGAGTGTTTGAGTATCAACCCCATCTTTATACTGTTACTGTTAGATTGCACAGAGATTCTTAGCATGCTTCCGCTCAGCTTGAATTTTGAGGATATGCAACTTGGTACAGGGCACAGAACTAGGATTTTTTTTTCCCTCTTTCAGTCACTGTGTCTGTGCATGCTCACGTTGCCTTTGTACATGCTTCAGAATCTGTAGACTGCTGTTAAGGTAGGAAGTGACAGTTTTGGTACTGTGAAGATGATGAGAGCTGAGCGCTTCCTTCTTTAGTTGTACCAACTCCTTAAGTGTATGGTAGACATTATACATTAAATAATAATAATCAAACGTTTTCCCAAGGAATTTAAAAACATTCAGCTAAGATTTTACAAAATGAAGGGAGTACGGATACATTAATTTTTGAAAAATGAACAGAACTGCATTACCCTTTTTATTGGTTTATTTGGCTTTTCTTGCTTTATTTTAATGTAATATTTGACAATATTTTATTGTTGTTAATTCTGTACTATATAAGCAGGTGGACTAGCAAAAGTAACAGCATATAAATAAGATAGCCTTCCTAGCAATCTCATAGTGCTTGAAAGTGAAAGGATTACCTTTCACTCTAACATACACACAGACAGAGGCACACAGCACACACACACACACACACACACCCCCCGAACACCAAGCCCAGTCCGATTTGCACTGTATCTGGTGGAAAATCAGGAACTACAGAGGAAAGTATTTTCTTGTTTGAAGATTTGAAAGAACCATTCTTAGAGAAAAGGGAGGAGGCTTCTGATGTTAGGGATCCTTGCCCCTTTCATGTTTTAAACAGACTAAAGCAAAGTTCCTCTTTCATCAGCCTGAGGTAGAAAAGAAGTGGTTTTCCCAACTCTAAATATTTAACGACTCCCTCATAAAACTTGAAAAAGGTTTGAGCTGTTTCTTTGTGGGACTGTATTCCCAAGGGTGTAGGAAGACATACATTGATATTTACTTCTTATGATATTTTACTTCTTCTATAATATATGTACCATGGGACATTGGTACTATTTTCTATACTTGACAATAATTTGCTTTTATACACTTTCAAGGAATCAATACAGTGTAAATTCTAAATAGAAAGATTTTTAATACATTTTTCTGTGTGAACATAGATATATAAAATCAAGGGTGAAAGACTACTGAGATATATCCACGATAGATATCTACGATACTGGTAGATTTTTCAGGTTGCCCTGAGGCAGCTAAGGTAAGGCTTATCATGTAGCAGAGCTCACACTGCACACCAAGCCCACATGAGGGATTCCACCTCTGGGTCTGAATGGTCACAGAAATGGGGTGGAGATAGTTGAATTTGTGGGTTAGCTTATCTTGGAGCTGAAATCTGTCAAACTAAACATGCCAGAGCTTAGCTTAAAGAAGTCTTCTTTTTGTTGAAAATAAATCACTGAAAAATGAATCAGTTTTGAATTTGTTTTTAAAAAGCATTTAAAAACATTTTCCTATGATCATTCATGTTTTCTTATTAGAAAACAATAACTGTAGAATATTTTAAAATATTATAATTTTCAAAAATTTTAAACACATCATTCTTTCTTGATTTGCATAGATATTGTCTCCTTGTGAAGGTCGATTATTCTCAGAATATTCAATATTTGTAAAATAAGAGCGTATTGCTTGAATACTGAGGAATATTCTCTCTTGCTCCTATGTATATAGTATAGCACTATTTATTTGCAGTACGAGGGTACCTAAAGGCACCACAAAGTATCAGACATCCATTGTACCAAGCAGCACACAGATACATGGGAGGACACCGGTGTATGTACTGGTTCACAGGCCAGCTGACAGCCTTCAGTCCTTCAGGCACACGACTATCAGCTCTGACTGTGGCACCCTTATACGCCTTGAGCAAGCAGTGAACTTTCAAGGCTGGCTCCTCAGCTGGCACAGCTGAGAAAATGGAAACAAAGCCATATTTTTATTCCCCTGACTTTAGAATCAGCCAGGGGCAATCTAATCCATACTGCAATTTACAGCAGCCCGGCTGCCCAAGAAGTTATTCTGGCAGCTGAGAAGCACCAGAGCCTAAGGTCATTCTCCACGTCTCCCAAAAGTGCCTGTATGCAAGGGCTAGAAAGTTAAAAATATTAGGCTTTTCTTTTGCTTTTTCAGCTGGGTGTCTCAAAGCACCTGGAACAGAATTAATGATTGTCCTGTTAATATTGTGATTTCTCTTAGTTTCATTAATGAAAGAGAGTAGCTTCTGAGAAATAAAAGGATTCTTTATTAATCATTGATTTATTTTTCCTAAATGTGTAAATTTCAATCTGTGGTAATTCCACATATGGATATTTGGGTTTTTGTGAAATGCGAACAAATTATCTCACTGGTTGTTAAAAATCATATACTGCAGCCATCTTGTCTCCTATTTGCAAAACATTTTTATTGCTTGCTCCTGTGTGACAATTTGGAAAATCTCTCATAACAGAGGATGATTTCTGTGTGATGGCTGGGAACTCTTAAAGAGTGCTTGCATCAAGATACAGTTTACATTTTAAATGAAGAACTTCTTTTTCCACCCTTTCAAATTACAATGTCATCAAAAAATGCCAGAGAAATTTAAAGCAGGAATGCTTTCAGCTCCAAAAGTATTCACTACTGTACTCTAAAAATGTTCTAAAACAGGCTACCTTCTCAAAAATCTAGCTACCCACAATCCCTTGTAGAGGGAAGAATACATTTTGAGTCAAGGTGATGCAGGCAAGTAGAGAGTCACACATTTCAGGGGACTGGCAAAAAGCTCTCTCAATGGTACATTAGAACGAAGTAGCCTGAGGCCAAGCCCAGAGCAGAAGGCAGACAGTGGAAATAGCAGAGGAGATGGTATCTCTTGTTCATCTGATGGGTATACTCTCCAGAGGAGCCCTACTTCACATGAGACATTCTAAGCTGAAAAGACTGGAGAAAGTTGTGAGAAGTTTAAGATTTGTCTTAAATCTTCAGATTTGATTTACCAGCAGAAAATAAGAGTTGCCAGCTCATGAACCTTTATGGCATTAGCCATCTTGGGCTTTAAGGTGGCACAAATAATCTACAGGTTTGCTGGGATAGAGTTACATTTCTTCATAGTATCTTGTATTGGGGCTATACTGTGGATTTATGACTGTCCTGGTTGGAGAGAACGGGTGGAGCTCAGTGCTGATGGAAACAGTGCTGATTACACAGGGTTGATTAAGTGATTGCTGAGCACTGCTGATACAGAGTCAAGAACTGCTCTGCTCCCAGCCCCACCCCATTAGAACAAGAAGTTGCTGGGGGACACGGCCAGGACAGCTGACCCCAACCGATCCAAGGATATTCCATACCCTGTGGCATCATGCTCAGCATATACAGCTGAGAGAGAGAAGGAGATGGAAATGGGGATGTTTGGAGTGATGTGTTTTGTCTTTCCAAGTCACTGTTAGGCCTGATGGAGCCCTGCTCTCCTGGAGGTGGAACACCTGACCAGACATGGGTAGTTGTGGATTAATTCTTTGTTTTACTTCCCATGCATTCAGTTTTGCTTTACTTATTAAACTGGCCTTATCTCAGCCCATGAATTCTCTTACTTTTACTCTTCTGATTGCTCCCACATCCCACTGGACAATACTGAACATGAGGCTGTGTGGTGCTCAGCTTCATACCAGGATTAAACCACATGTGGTAGGTTTAAAACTTGGTTTGATGGGCATATTGCTAAACCGCTGAGAAAGCTGGTAACACCTCTGATATTTGCATATTTAAAGAAAGCACAAGCAGGGGAATTTGCTTTTTGTTCCAGCTCACCCGCCAAGAGGGAGGGGAGCAGGCCTGGGCCTTCCCCCCCCCGGCGCAGCAGCCCAGGGCCCAGGTCACTGGGAGAACCACCCCGGAGCAGCAGGCAGCCAAGAAACAGCCATGAGGTGCCGCACAGTCGAGACAGGTGGTGTGGCTCTTTGGGGGCTAGTGCGGCTCTTTGGGGCTGGTGCAGTTCTTTGGCGGCTGGTGCGGCTCTTTGGGGCTGGTGCGGCCCACGCGGGCAGGGAGGACCCTCCCACACCGCCAGCACAGCCTGGGCAGAACCGACAAAAACACCATGCAGCTGGCAGCATAAGGAGGAGCATTTCTCCAATGTAAAGCCCAAACAGGACCAACTTCTCAGCTGAAGGCTTGCAGATGCCACCTTTTATTCCAAGTTAGAGAGAAAAAAAGGAAAAGTAAGAACACTTGAGATGAAGCCAACATGGCGGCTCCAAGGTCAGTGTAAAAGATGGGAAAAGAGGGTGGAGGCGCTTCCAGTGCCAGAGCTGAAAATCCCTCTGCAAGCCATGGTGAGGACTGTAATATTACAAACTGTTTCTTTATAATTCATTGAAGTACATTGGGGGAATGCAGAAATCCACACGCAGCTCATGAAAGAGTGCTCAACACCAGAGCCCATAGATGTTGTGAAAGGCTTTCAGAGATTTAAGAAAGCCTTTGCTTTTAGGCTGGAGTAGCTCATCCTTGAAAGACTAAACCCCGTGGCTATTATGGCCCATGTTGGCAGCTGTGAGAAGACTGCTAAACTGTGGGAGAGATTTCTTTACTGCAGTGGATATGTGTGGGACTGTTGCCTGTGAAAGTTGGAACCACGTTAAAGCAGAAGAAACTCTTTTTCTTTAAGCATAAAAAAGACTCTTAAAAAAAGAAGCACTGACCAAAACCCCATGGTTTTTTTTCCCTCGCACAGGTTGGAGGAAAATGGGAGATACTGGGACAGAAAGGTGTTTGAAAGTTACTTTAATTTCTTATTATTTCTCTTTAATTTCAATTCTGTTGGTAATAAATCTTCTTTATACGGTAACTGTTCAAGTGTGGACCTGTTTTGCCTTGAAATTTTTATGTTTTCCCTCAATAATCCTTACTTCCACTTATGAAAATAAAGTTTTAATTTTCCCTTCTCTGCTCAACTATAACAGAAGTAAATAAGATTTTGTGTGCTTGGTGCCTAACCAGCGTCAAACCATGTCACCACAAGAGCCCAAAATTTAAAAACTCTGGAAAAGACCAGGAATAAGCTACTGAAATACTGTTAAAGTAAATGCCCCCCAGAGCTGGAACAAAACTGAGCAGAATCTTGCAGATGAAACTTAAAATTCAATACCTAAATCTAGAGGCAAGCTTCCAAAGACAGAGATTTTAGACCATCTGAGGAGTAATTACATTGAAAGTATAAAAACCTCAGCTGGAAAACTGATATCACACACTGAAGTGAATTGGAAATCCTTAAGATACAACTGCAGGTATTCGCTTGCAGTTATGAAGTGGAATACATTATAAAAGGCCTTTGGCCACACTTTTTCTTTCTTTATCCTACCCATGCTTTACTTTTCAAGTTAAATATCATGGGCATTCTAATTTGGAGAAAGAGGAATTATTTTCTCCAAAATTTTGTTACAGAAATGCTCCTGGAGTTTCATTAGGGTTCCTTCTGCAAGCTGGAGTTGATGTAGATTCTGTGCTCAGGGCAATTCTGAGAAACTGAATCTTTAAAGACTGTATTAATGAAGAAGATTGTAGAAGGAGGATGTGAGAGGAGCAAATGTAAGTTGTTGTTTTCTATTTACTGATTGAAATTAAGGAAGTTAGAGATAATGTTCTGTTAGGAGGCAAGGCAGAATGTTGTTAGTGCAGGTCTGAAAATAAGGATGCCCTGATGTCACCAAAACATCACCATGACTGCAAATCTATGCTCTTTTTTATTTGCAAAAAGGTTTTGAATTCATTTGTATAAATTAAAAATATTTTAAATTCATATTTTTCCCCTTAGAATAAACAAAAATAAATTCCTGTCACCTACACTAAAAATTACTAACAGAAAAAAAACAGGTTCCATGACTCAAAAACTAAGAAGTGAAAAGAAAATCCAGAGCTCTCACTGAAGACTAGAGACCCAGCTTTCCTGCATCCCAAAATTGTTTCATTGTCTTTTAGTGAATGCCAGTGTATTTGGCACAGATTCTGTCAAAGTAATGGTGGGCAATTTACAATATTTCCAATTTAAACTTCATTTTCTGCAAGGAAAATAGTACCCAGCATTTCTAAATAGAAAATGAAATTACTCTGAAACTTCTCCTTTTCTTAAATATTCCCAGACTGTGCATGTTATTGCAAAAAACCACTTACTTCATATCACTGAGGACAAATGTGTTAAATTATTCTAAATCCATGAAATACACTTACCTGCCTCTATGGGTATGGAAATAGAAGGGTTACAGAAATGTTCTTCCGATAATGAACCAAAAGGTGTTTTTTTCTGTTGCTTTCTTCTCTGAGGAAAATGGTGGAAGTGCTAGAAGGCATATCAGAATATCAATGTATTCAGATTCCTGTTGTTTCCCATACAAAGTTATTATCCAAACAGAAAATCCCTATATTCATAGTCTAAAACACACATTTTATTCCTGTTCAGTTCTTGGCAGATCTGAGTAGGTTCTTGCATAATTTTCCAGGATGAATAAATCTCTGTGTTTACAGTTTTGGCTGCTGTCTGTTGTGCTCTAAGATAGCAGAACCTCTGTGCTATGCCAAAAGACATTCATTAAAATGAAAAACACAAGCAAGCAGCCTCTACTAGCTGATGAAATGGTACCCTATGATGATGGTGGTGATTTACCTATTGAGAAATTCATCTTCCCTAAAATGTCCAATGATATCTAATACTAATCTAATACGTTTTTTTTTTACCATAGTGAACTGAATACATCATTAATATTTTTACTGGAGTTGTTGGGTTATTATTGTACAGCTAAAGATGAGAAGGGTTTTGTAGGGAGCAGAATGTGAACAAAGTCCAGACTCTGTGAAATACTTAAGAGTCTCACAGCAATGACAGCAGCCTCCAGAACTGTTTGGTGTCTGTCTTTCAAGGGCTTACTGTAAATGAGTTATACAATGAGCTCTGTTTTTACTGCTTCTGGATATGGTTTCTGGGGCTACAGCAATGCTGGAGGAAGCTGAGATACCTTACTCTTGGCTGAATGATTGGGAATGAATACTATACCAGTTTGTCCAAGCTTGTTAAGGCCAGATCTCAGATCTTCTCAGGATCTTCAATCTTCACAGTGTTTCCTGCAGTAGTTTTCATGGACTTGCTCTCACGGGAAAGAAAGGCCAACAACAGTACTTTTAACACCTCAAATAGCAGCTTCAAGTGTGCATGACAGGAAGATGAAAACATGCTGAAGGAAAATGTCGGAGTACCACAGCTTTCTGGAGTGACACTTCTCCTAAAGTAAGCTGTTCATAGCCTGCAATAAATAGCTGCAAGAACAACATTGAGCATCTTCATTTGTAGCA
The DNA here is from genome assembly GCA_013400515.1 of Erpornis zantholeuca. Classification (NCBI taxonomy): domain Eukaryota; kingdom Metazoa; phylum Chordata; class Aves; order Passeriformes; family Timaliidae; genus Erpornis; species Erpornis zantholeuca. The sequence goes on from VZTN01030940.1 coordinate 44,771, forward strand.
ACACCAACTAATGTTAATACAAAACTGAACAGTTACTAGACCTGTATTAGCCTAGATAGGAACAGCAAATTGACCCTGTCTTTCTGCAAGTTCTTTCCAATTCATAATGATGCCATCAGGCAGTAGGAGCAAAGTTTTTGCATAGCCCATTGAGTCTGGAGTCTCTGCTAATAAGCCCAAAATTTCTGGTGAGTTTAACTTTTCTTGTGTTATAATTCCCCAAGATTGAAAAGTTGAATCTTCCCCTTTGCTTCATAGTACATACAGTATGTTTGCTATGTACAGAAAATGAACCATTCTTTCCTTCGAAACCCTGTTCTTAATTTATCCTTTGAAGAGGTTAATTTAAACATGTGTTAGTGTATGAATGAGGGGAAAGAAAAACAAACGAGACGGATTTCTATTTTATTTTTCAGTTCTGTGCCTTGCTTTCCTCTATGCCTCAATTAATATTGCAGGCACAGGTTTCCAGATTGCTCAGGCTTTTATATTTATTTTTCAAAGTTCTGCCAGCTTATTAAAATTAAAGGAGAAAACAAGAAATTACCACAGCATTGCTGCAACTAGGAGATAAGTTTTGCCTGATAATCAGAAGTGACCATCTTAATTTAATTAGGCTTTTCATTAATTCTGTGAAAACTGATTTTTTGGTGTCTGTTTTTATTTATTATCATATATCTGTCCTTCCCTTTTAACATACTACTTAGCTTTTATTAATCTGACCTTTTTGTCTTTTAATATATCTTATTTTAAGCTTTAATTATTTGTAAAGAGTTAACACCTTGATGAGAATTATATCTGCACAATTTTTACTATGTATATTTGCAAAAATTCTGTAGGTTTTAAACATAAAAAGAATCTTTTAACTGTTGTAAAAATTGTCAATTTCATACTTTTCTGACTTTCATATGGAGAGTCTACAGTTCAAATAGTAAATACATTTAGTTTTCTCTTTCACGTAATTAAAACACACATCTTAATAAAATTTACAAAGATTTTTAACTCTTTTATGAAATTTACATTAGAATACATCTTTATTTCAAGATCCAAAGCGGTATTGAAGGGGTTGATGAAGGTGAAGAACTGAAGCTGCATCTTCATTTTAAAGAAAAGTAAAACTCTGGTAAAGATGAAAAGATAGGGACACATTGGATCAGAGACTTCACTTGTTATAATACTCCATAACCTACAAATAAATTAAATGCTAAATATAATGAATTGGCATGTCAAAGGCCAGTTTTCTCCTAAGATCAAAAAGGGACAATATGAATTGCATGTTGAGGTTTACTTCCTTTCCTTAATATAGAAAAAAAAAAAAGCACAAATATTGCAGGTCAAGGCAGAAAGCAAGATTTTGATTAAAGCCCTGCAGATTGTAACATATATGTTTCCCCAGTATGGCAGAAAATAATCACAGAGAGCTAAAGTGATTTCTGTATTTGCACTCATTGTTCCATTGTAATGAACGGAGTATATTCCGAGTAAAGAAATTACATTTTGAGACACAGGATATTAATGTCTTTCTTCTTGAAACAAGCTGAAATGCTCAAAATCATCTTGGAAGGGTCTAAGGAAAAATGAGAATTATAGATAGAGATTGTTACTTATATACGGTGCATGTGTCTGTACATGTATGTAGACGTATGTGTATTGTATATACAATATTTTGGACTTTAAAAGAAAACATTTTCATTACCAGTGGTCATAATCATGTTGTCCCAGCTCATGGGAGTATTCAGAGACAAACAAGAGGCAGTGAAAAATATTTTAAAGAAAAGAAGTGACTGAAGCAACAAAAGATACTTCACCCTGCTTTTACGAAATAATACCGTTTTTAGGGTCTCTTCTCTCACTGAAGTACATAAACCAAAAAGTACCATGAATACTGCTCAAGTCTCATGGAAAAATATATTTTCTCAAATAAAACTGGCAACCATATTGAGACAGCAATTTCAGACTTCTCTAAGGGTTTTGCAATTCTGTCACATGGCATTTTTAATTTTCTATAATGCAAGATTTTTAATCAAGAGGAAAAACATTAGATGAATTAAAAAAGGTCTTATTGGCAGATATCAATGAGCAGGGCTATCCAAGGAAGGTCTCCTGAGAGTGACTCCTGGTCCAACAATATTCAGTACATTCTTAGAAACAATCTAGATGATGAAATAAAAACTTAACTGATTAAATTTGAATATGACACAAAGATTAATGGGATACTAAAAAAAAGGAGAGCAGTTTACTGTTAGAATTTAATCTAAATCACTTGGTCAGACTTTCAAAATCAAAAAAAAATGCAGGTACAGACTAATACACTTTGCAACAAGAACCCCAGGTTATACTATCAGCTAAAAATTCTTGTCATAGAAAGCAGTAACCTACAAAATATTTGGAGGTCACCTTTTAAGGCTGCTTCACCGTGAGCTCTCAGAACAGTGCTGTGGCAGGCATTATTGGTATGAAGTCCCTTGAGCACAATTTAACAATTTTAATCTTAAACAAAATATAATCATGATAAGTAGGATAGGAATAGCTTGCAAAGGATGGTAAGGGAACAAATGAACATTTATAGGAAGATGAGGTAACCTCATATCTAAAATATATAGTTTCATAATAATTTTACTGTTGTTAAAATAGTGTGTTTATTCAGTTACTATTATGGTCTTTAGCAGCCTTTAGTCAATGAATCACTGTGGAAAATCCATTGGAATCAACCTTTTTATGCATTTTCTCTCTTTTATGGCTAAAGATATCTTTTTGCTCATAACAAACCTACATGTACATCTGACATACAAAACATATGATAAATGTTGTGAAAATCTGTCCATATATGTATATGAGTATGCGTATATATGTATAGAGATACATTTTTATGCATGTTCATATGGCCACACATTTCATTATTATTACAATTATAATTTTTTTAAATGCAATATTTCTATACATTTTTAAGTGAGAAAATATTTTAGTTAGATATTATAATAAAGTCTGCAAATAGAGGATTTCTTTTTTCTTTAAGCAGAATGTAAAGTCAATTTCACAGAGAACCACATGTGATGAATTAAAAGTCTTGTGAAACTTCAAGTCGTTTTTCATGCAGTATGTAGACAATTAAAATTAACAAACTTTTGTATTAAACCTCCTCTACTGACTCCACAGTAGTTCTGTATTTTCACAGTCAATAATATAAACCAATTTGTTTCTTCAAAGTGAAATATCAGCAAAAAACATACTGTTTTAAGCTGAACATGAAACACCTCTGACATGTTCTGCTCCTTTTAGAATATTTTTGGTGATGGAAAAATGCACTCTGTGGAATCTATGTCCTTTCCAGCAGCTGATCCTGTGAAGTGAATACAGGATCTTGGAAATGTGAAATAGGAAAGAAGGCAAGAGATGTCATTCCACCCAACTGTACAATGGTTATATCAGTATTTATATCAGAAAACCCACTGAGGAACTTTCCATGTCAGAGCCTAACACATGATGCATTGAGCTGTATTAAATAAGGCAGTAGAAATAGAAATCTGTGAACCAGAACTTGGGAATTTGCCAGCAGTAACTTCTATCCACCTCTAGTATGTGACATACTGTATATTTAAACTACATGTGCTAAGTATTACAGACTGCTATTTATTTAAAGAATATTTTACATTTAATTTAAAAAGTCTTGTTACCAGTTCTATTTTAGTTTAAATGGGGGAGATTGGGTATTTGATTTTTTATTTTCTACAAGCACAGTCTTTGAATAAGTGATTGAGAATAACGATGTAATTCATGTTAATGAATTAATGAATTAATGTATAATTTTGCTTTCAAGAGTTTGACCAAAAATTGATATTATGCCACGTGAGTGAAAAAATGTTCAATAAAAAATTGCATATCCCTCAAAGAGGTGAAAGCTCTAGAGTTTTGGTTGAAAATCTTGTTTATGCGGAAAAAAGTATAACAATTTCTTCTCTGGATATTGTGAAAATTTGTAAGCAAGGACCTGATGTCTCAGTTTAACCTTAACTTTTGGTTTGTGTGCCAGAGAAATCTATAATAAATAGCATAAGCTGCCAGGTTTACATTTCATCCACTTATAAGATTATATGTTTATTTATTATTTCTCTGGAAGGGTAGATGGGTAAATCATATTAAAACCATACCTGACTGTCATCCAGTAAACCCACTCTTCCAGTTATGTAGTTCATTTTTCTCTTACCTCTTTGAATGAGTTTCAATGTCTAATAAAACTTTATTTACTGGGAGTGCCAAGAAATGAGTCAATAAATTTATTGAGCAAGATATGAAATAGAAATGTCAAAGATGAATAAATTTTAGCACAGTGTTTACTTTATAATTGTATTTTTTCATGGAATTCAATTTCTCTGTAGACTCTGAAGCATAACAACAGCAGAAAATGAAGTCACAGTACCCAAGATGAAAAAATGTAAAGTAGTAAACTTCTTTTTATAGGAATAACTGAAAACATTATCAATGTTGTGAGTATTTAATAAAATACAGTATTTTCTGTATTATAGTCTAAATTCTAGTCTGTTCACCTCCATCTATACATTTTGTATAGATGGAGAGAACAAAGGGAGAACTTTGTTTCTTTCTTTTAATTTTTATAAATAAAAAATTAATCTGGAATAGTCAGCTTGTTCCTGTATGGCCTGAGTTTCCATAGGTACTTTTCATTTCTATTGCACCGCAGGCAGTAAGAGCCAAAGCAGGAACATAATGCCTTTAGTCCAAACTGCAAACAAAAGCATATCTTATATTCTGCTGTGAGAACTTTAATAGAATTATGCAACTCTTAGCAATTTTGAAAAAACAATGGCTTCTGGGATAAAAATTGATGCATTTTAATCCCTATTTTACCCACAAAGCCTCCTACTTCATTCAATGAAAGCAAATTTTCGATTCCACTTTTCTCTGCAGAGCTGTGGCTAGTTCCTTCATCAGACTTACTACATAACCATCTGGGATTTTTGCATACATACTGCATGCTACACACAGTTGAGCCCCTGCTTTTACAGGCAGGTTGGATTCACACAGACAAGTCTCAATATATTCTTGGACAGCAGGAAGGATATGTATGAACCTTCGCCACAAGTGTCTGCAATACAGCTGCTGTCATTATAGTGAGATCTAGACGGATTTGACTTAGCAACTAAGCAAACCTGTCAAAAGTAATGTTTGAGTCCATTGCCTTCACTGGACTTTGATGTTCTGAGGACTCAAGTTATCTAGCTGAAAACTAATACAGATTTTGCATTACACAAATCACGGTGGTAACTACAGTGTAGATGCATGATTTGTTACTGTTCATTGCTTTTTTCAGTCTTAAGTCTCAGCAGTTCCCATTACAGTGCCCACATACTAAGTGCAAGTTAGGATTAATGAACTCTCAGTTGAAAAAAAAGTCTCAGCCTCAAAATGATAACTGTTTGACTGCTTGTAAATAGACAATGTTGAGACTACGTTATCTGACCCTCCAGCTATTTTTGTTTATTTGGTCCAAAAAAGATAGAATATTAGAAAATGCAATAACAGTAGAGATAGGCCTTTCCTACAGGCTCAGTGAAATTCTGTTCTTGACTGAGCTTTGTAAGGACAATAATCACAACATTGTAGCTCACAAAACATTTAAGGAAAGATTTCAAATCAGTCACACATAAAACAAAAGGAAACATTTGACATTTTTAGCTGAGATTCAAATACATCTACAAAGGTTATAGATAGGTACACTACTGTGTTTTCACTGATCAGCCTTATCATGTTTTGCTCCTTAGAATGAGACCCATTTAGAAACAGCATACAAATAAACATGACAATAAGACTAACGCAATTTCATTTCAAATTGCTTTAACAATGAAAAGCATAACTCCTTTAAAGAAATAGGGAAAATAATGGAATTTTTATGAAAGACTTCTTAAAGTCAACCAAAAATACAGGATTTATGTGAACATATAGTATTACAGAAGTGCTGAGAGAAAATGAATGAAAACAATTAAGTAATGTAAATTTTAAAGGGCTGAAGAGGTAAATCAGGACCTGCTTTTGCTGCTGCTCACATGGACCTATCAACAGCTAAACTATTTCAGCTGAAAACACCACACAAAACAGGTGCCTTATGTCAATAGGAGAGCTTTCTTTCTGTCTGTCAGTCAGTCAGCTATCTGGATTTCTGTCTTGGTCCCACAGGTGAAAATGTGAATAAACTTCAATAATTTGCCATAAATTTATGACCTTCTTATGATGACAGTTTTTATAGAGTAGCTAATATTTTTTATTTAATGGGTAAATACTCAATACAATACTATTATATTGTATTGCATCAGAAAGAAAAATATTTGATATCGAAGTGATGGAATCATAGGTGTGGATTTTTGAGCAAGATAGCACCACTATCTTGCAAATTCATCTCCAGGATATATGCCAAATAAAATTCCTACATCAACAACCAGGGAAATTTCTAGTCCATAGTTTTTGCTTCTGCTCAGCTCTGGGCAATGGTCACCCATGATAACCTTTGCTGGTGGCTTTTTTCCTCTGTTCCCTTATGCTGACAGGCTTAAAAATGAGATAAAGAATTGTTATTTATTTTACTTCCACTATCCTGATGCTTACAAAATGCAAAGAACAAATTCCATGTAGAAAAACTTCACATTCTGCAATGGGACTTGCAGAATTATGGTGGAGGCTATTTTAGATGATAGTGTAGGTTAAAGTGTCAGAGGATTTGATCACTCCTATTGTTAAGCATGGCATGCTTTAAAAGCCTCATAATTTAATTTTTTGTAATTCACACTCCATTTGAGGAAATCATAACACTTCAACATTCAAAAGCAGTAAAGATCAGACAGGTGTTTTAGTATAAGGACATTACTATTATTAAATCCACGTTACCAGAACTCATTATGGTAATTACAGTTCTGTAATCATATACAGTTGTTAGTAGCCTGGTTATTTTTATTTGCATTTGACTTAAACAAAATATCTCTTGGGTTCAACTTCGCTACTTAGCACTTGGAATTGTTAAAACAAAAGCATAACAATTACAAGTAGCACAAGTATTTCATTTTTCTATGGTATACTGTATTAGGGCAGAAACAGTGTTTGGGAAAGTAGATATTGAATAATTGAAAATAAAAATTTACAAGCAATGAGGTCACTTGAGCCTCACCTTTTTTGCCCTCTGAAGAGCTTTTTAATAACTTTCTGCCACTTCAACCTATGATAACAATAATATATCTAAATTAGATATTTGCTTGCTGATTAAAAATGCTGAAATTTTTGTCGGTATGTGACATCCTTATGCATCTATGAAAGGAATAATAGCATTTGCAAGCCGAACTAGATAATTAAAACAGTTTCATTTCCAGGCAAATGTTATGTTCCAATGTAAATTAATTGTCCACTATAGCAAATTACCAAAATTGGTCTAGGCACTTTAATGAAAGCAGAATACTAACAGGCAAATATAGAGTCCTCTAAAAATCCAGTTCCCAAAACATGCAGTTACCGGCAAAAAAAACACTGAAAGGAGGAAAAAAGTATTAAATTCATCTTTCTAAGCTATGAAAACCCCTTTTTTGAAGCTCAGTGGTGAATTTTCACCAAAGTAATAAAGCCATTTCTCCAATTTTATTGAGTCTGTTTTTACCTTTTTATCAACAGGTGTGCAACATGGGAAGTTATTTGGAATATGAAAGGAACTAACTCTCTTGGTTTTGTTGCCTTAGCCACTGTAGGTATAGGAGCCTGGATTCAATTTGATCCCTTCTGATGCTGCCAGATTATTATAGCTCTTGTGTACTGAATATACTCTGAGGTTCTCTCAAGTTCATCTATTGAAAATTCACCTTTGATAGTCCTGAGAACAAGACGGGCATCTGGGCTCATTATACTCTAATACAAAATATAGTAATTTCAATTCTGTGTATTTGAAAATGTGCAAGAAATCTAGCTTTGATTGCTAGGAAATATGCTGAAAGGCAGAGTTTCCAATATACTTGTTATTGGACAAAAGCAGTGTTATGAAGTCCCTTGAAACTCAGGTAAGTTCTCCATCAGCTGAAGTACTGGAACTAACTTGAGAATAGATTTCCATCTTGCTGTGCTTTTTTTGGTCTAGTTAAATACATGTGTTCAGAAAAAATACGTATCTTGAAGCTTCAAAGTCTTTTTTCAGCCCGCTAAAATTAAACAGCTTTCAGTATTTGTGATGTGATGACCAGAAATGTAATAATTTACTAATGAGGCTTTAGACATTAAATAAACTTAGGAATCTCTAAGATTAGGAACCTTAGGGCATCCATGTTAATGTTTTGTTTCAGATTGGGAGAGTGTTTTGAAGAGAATCTTCAAAGAAAATCTTCAAAGAATTCACAAAGATTTACCCTCTTGCCATCCTTTGGTTTACGTTCTGACTGCAGAAATTCGATTATTTTGGAGTACATATCACTGGGAGACTCATTCTAACTGCTGAAGAACAGCACTAGACTGAAGTAAATCCCACAAAATTAGTAGTCTGTTGTTGTTAGGTCCTCAACAACAACCATTTCACAATACAGATCTATTCCTACAGTACCACATTAATTGTGATCATCCTTTGGGGATCTTAGTTTTGGATGGTAAGGACCTCACAGTTGCCTGTCTCAAACCCCGTTAAGACCACGGGACTTTGCCATGAGATAAGCACAAAGAGGGGCAGCAGGATGATGCTGGTTCTGGGCCTGGCAAGGTCTGCCTGGCACATCCCAGGTAATGCATCCAGACAAGTCTTCCCAGTGTGGCAAACTGTGCAGAGGGACTACTGCCCATAGGAGCATCAGCATCAATGGTCAAACAAAGCACCCCAAGTTATAGGTCAGATGGCATCTGTGGCCACTGATGTCCCTCCCCTCCACTCCGAATATGCTTCTGTGGATTCCTGGAACTTGTAAATTAAGCCATCTGATGGAATTTGAGATAAGATAAAGGTGATGCCGTTGTCCAGGTGTTTTCTCAGACTTACCAGAGAGGTAAAGAAAGCTGGGGGAGCACTGATAATGGACACAAAGGATTCACAAAGAAAGCCAACTCAGCAACTGTGCCTGCTCTGATGGAGTAAAAGGTAATTCCAGCAGGGGAGGATTGTGCACAATTCAACAACTCAAAGAAACCTACCAACTCAAAAGAAGAGAAAGAGAAGCATGAAGTTAATTAACATTAGATATGAGGGAATAATTTAACCAATAGAATAAAAGAAATGTGCAGCCAAAGAGCATTAATCCTTTGTTTGATATCATGTATAAATAGTGAAAAGTTTTGAACTACTTTGGGACCCCCACCATCTAGAAGACCAGGGTGAAGAAGGACAAACAGAATGTCGCTGGATGCATGGATGGTAACTACCTTCTGCTTAATCTATCTCTCTCCTCCCCTGCCCCTCTTTCTATTTCTTTCTATCTCTCTACCTTGAATTTTACTGTTAAATAAAATCTGTACTATTGACATATTGGCATATGGTCTTGTTTGCACTTTAATTTGAGTAGAGGAATCTCACAATAATCGGATCTTAACATGTTCAAAGAATGTAAAGGATCCCTGGATTTTAGAAGAGAAGGTTTCAGACTATTCAGAGATATGCTTGGAGAAGTCCAGGAGAGCTGGTTGATATCCAAGGATCACCTCCTGAAAACTCAGAATAGTCCATCCCAACAAGTAGGAAATAAAGCAAAGGCAGCAGGGGGCCACCATGGACAAGGAGTTATAACTGAACTTGGTGTCTCTTTCCACTATAAAAGGGGGAGCCAGAAGGGATTCTTTTGACAGATTTTCTGACAAAAAATTAAGCATAAATATGGCAATATTATATCTGAAAACCATTTACTGAAATAAAAGGGGGATAGAAAGGAGACCAGAGAGAGGAAAAGAAGAGAGAGAGAAGGAAAGAAAGAGAAGGCAGGGACAGCATTACCACAAGGAATTCTGAGTGCTCTGCCAGCGTCAGCTCAGCAGACAGAGCGTATGTGCTGCGTAGCTCCCGTGGCTGATTTTCAAATAGCAGCAGGCTGCCTGTCCCTTCTGGCAGCGGAGAGCAGGCTGCTGTGGTTACAGGCATGCTCCTGGAGTGGTTCCAAGCTTTCAGTTGGGACATGGCTGCAGACAGCGGTGGGTGTGGAGATCTTCATAGTGACAAGCTAGGAACAGTGAAGCAAGGCAAAGCAGGAATAGGCAGGAAACACAGCAGTGGCAGCGATCACAGCTGGGTACAAGCAGCGGCAGCAGTGGAGATCTTTACAGTGACAAGCTAGTTCTCAGAAATGGTGAAGCAGGGCAAAGCAGGCACAGGCAGGAGGGGAGGACCACAACGAAGAGGGGAGGGAAAGGGACCAAGCTGGCCCCCAAGTGACCCAAAGCAAAAAGAAGAAGAATGGCCCCCAGTGTTGCAGTTAGCTGCCTTCTATGTGTCCCCCAAACTCCTCCCCCAGTTCAGCTTTGTGGGCCTGCTTTTAGCGGGCATTTTTCGCAGGCATCTTTCGCAGGCATCTGGGTACTTGCCTTCGCCAGCAAGCGTGTGTATGTGAGTGGGGGTGGGAGGGAGCTGCTCACAGTCTAGTCATGGAAATTTTCTCTGCCCTGATTGGCTGCGAAGCTCTCTGGGGACAGGGCAACACAGTTTTTATAAGAATTTTCTTCACCTCATTTGTGACATATGTTGAGGCATAAATATTGGTCCCTCTCACTTGGACATTGAAAGAGAATGTACAAGAGGTATAGGCAGCAGCAGCTGATCCAGAAGGAGTATAAAGCTGAAGTGTGTGCAGGCATGGGTTAGGAAATCAAAGGTCCACTTGGGATTGAATCTGAGAAGGGATGTGAAGGGAGTCAGGGGAGGATTCTACAAGTACATAAACAGTAAAAGGGAAGCTAATGTAAATGAGGAACCAACGCTGAATAGGGCCAGGGTCCTTGAGACAAAGGGCATGGAAAATCTGGGTGCAAGTCCAGGAGGAAAGTCTAGAGTAAGGTTCATCCTCAGTGGAGGAGGAGCAAAGCAGGGAGAACATAATCAATCTGCACATACATAAGCCCGAAGGCCTGATGTGTTGCACCCAAAAGTGCTGAAGTCCAAACAGCATTTGAAGGGTTATGGGCTTTGTTTTGAGATGAAAAGGAATAATGAAAATGTTAGTCCTACTAAGTTGTTCTTCCAGTATTTAAAAGTTGTCTTGGAGTTCTTGAACTCCCGAAATTCAAATGAAGGACAAACTAAGGAGAACACTTAACAAGCTAGAACAAAAAAACCCAACTCCTCAGACATTCATTCTTACTTCATAGAAATGGGGGAGATGAATCCACTTTAATGATCAATCAGCTTGACCCAGAGAGGCAGGTAAAAGGATTTTCTCAATTCGGATGTCCATAGGAATGTGTAATATTCTCAGCTTGAAAACCTGAGCCCAGTTTTTGCAAATCAACCAAGATATCTGTTTTCTGTTATACTGACATCAGTTATATGGATATCAATATTGGCTATATTTAGATTTAGATTGATAGATTTATCATTTATTGTTTATGATAATAAAAAAGAAAAAAAAGGCATAAATTCTATTGATTGAAGCTCAACAAATAATGGCATATTAGCACAAATGATTTTGAGGTAAATACCAAAGCTCATAACCACTTTACCTCTAAGAAAAACAACTTTGGTCCATGTTTAACATACATTTGAATGAAAGAGGACTTTATTCTGCATTGATTGAAGATGGCAGAGTGATTTTTCATTTTTAAAATCAGGAAGGATTACAAATTTTGGTTGGGTTTTTTTTTAATAAATATTTATTTAAGAAAATTAAAATATTTGAGAGCTTAGTAGATTCCAGACTGCTATGATATATAGACTGTATATCTATCATATTTTAAAAATTGAATTAATGTTAAATAACTCTTCTTCAGTAATTTTCCTGTTTTGTATTGTTACATATTCAGCTAGAGCTACCTGATAACACTTTATATCCTTGAGTTACATGGAATGGAATGTCAAACCTAAGTTGTGCCTTTTGCATTTCTACATGTTTTCTAGTCAGCATAGGGAATGTAGAAAACAAGACTCATCAGTATTGCTGTCTATTAAAGGTCACTGTAAAATGCAAGCATTACATTGTCAAATACAGTATTGAATTTAACTGCTTTTTACATGGAAATTTTAAACATACTTTCTCTTATCACTTTTATTGTTTTGTCCATATATCTACAATAATATATCTCTGTCTATCAGTGTGACAGTGTGCTCAACCCCCCAGCCTGACCTTTATTTCACATGACTTTGCTCAAGTGATAATCAGCAGTGGCAGTAACTGATGTGTCTGGTCAGGTCATGATGGCTGAAACCAACCTGGACTGGATTCAGGGGAGACAGAAAACAACATAATAGCAAAGAGCTAAACTAAGCAATGTGCTTCCCCTAAATATAATTCTGGTCAAGAGCCCAGTCAAGCCAAGCTGGGAAGAAATTAATTCTGTTGTTGATATGCAAATGTGACTATGAATCAGTTATCTTAGTCTGTAGATAATGGACAGCCCAGGGCCCATTGAGCTCTCCTGCAGAGCAGTGGGCTGCACACCAGGATCTCACCTTGGGTAGGGGTGCCTCTGAAGGTTATTCCTCGAGCTTGAGAGATTCCTTCCCACAACAGATTCTCATTAAATTCTCATGCTAAATTTTGAAATGTTAGTTAAGTGATATAAAAAAATTATTGTTCACAACGAATCCTTTAGATATAAACCACTGATCAAGTTCTGGAACAAAGTCTGCATCCAAACATACCTAAACTCCACGTGGAGAAGGACGAACAGGTGTTTAGAACACAAAGTGGTCCTTTCTGAACCTAATGACTCAACAGCTCTCCCTGACAGTTTTGCTTGACCCAGACCTTTGCAGTAAATAATTTAGTGTACCTTGCTATAGAATCTTGTTAAACCGCTCTTCCACTTACCATCAAACTTTGTTAAATCACTAATTTATATTAATAAATGTGTTGCTACTTCTTTCTTACTAGTGAAGTGCATCCCTCCATCTGTAAAAATTTGTCGCATAATTTGTGTTTACAAATAATATGGAGAAATATGTGAATAGGTAAATATTAACAAACTTCATGACTTCCTATGGGAATTTTGTCCATGCAAACATGTTGAAATGTGCCCTGAAGCTTTCTGGAATTCAGACTTCTAGACACCTGTGACTGCTTCTGCTGTTGTTGTCATACTTAGGAATAAATATTTCACTTAAAAACAGTCTATTCTCCCTACTGCCTGGGCAAATATAGGATACAATGAGAATGTCCCTATTTTTATGGGCTTGCACAACATATACCTTGGGTTAATTTAGCTCTGCTTTCAGCTGTTTACAGCTGGAAGGGTAAGGGGAAAAGAGCTTTGAAACCTTTCTTACTCCAGAATTCACAATAGGCTGAAACAGCTTCAAGTTTTCAAAAATTTTCTCTTATAAGAAGCTGGGAAGGCATAAGTGCTGTCACTTTCAGATGAGCAAGCACACAATAGAAAATTAGTTTCTTTCTCCATGTGGAACTTATCCTTCTCACCAGCCATTGTCACAGGAAATACAGAAGCACACTGAGTCTCATTGTCTCGAGTTTCTTCTTAAACTCACTCCACTTAACATAGGAAGGAAGAAAAAAAGGATGCACAGAGTAATTAACAGAATTTTTTAAAGTCATCTTTGGAAACCTTTAGCAAACTCCTCCTCAGAGAAAGCAATTGTGTGTTTGACCTGGCAGTTGCTTTGAACCAAATAAAAGATTAAAAGAGGACATACTGTGAAAGAGATTACACTAACTGTGCTGTGCAGCTATCGCTGTTTTCTATTAGACAGCAAGAGCACTTACTTGATTACAGCTTTCTAAAGGCAAGATTCGTGTTTACAAGCAAAATATCTAAAAAGGAAAGCAGCTTATGAAATGATTTATCAGTAATAACCAGCATCTGGAGCCAAACGCTGAGAGAGACTTGGCCTCTTATTTAGCCATTTCCAATGCCTCTCTAACCAGAAAATCAATTAAGTGACTTTAAACTAACACAGGCATATCTGCATAGCAGAACAGAATTTAGCTCAGAGATATTGCTTTTCAGCCTCTAGATGATGAGATCATCTGATAGTTTGGCTGAGGGAGAGAAGTCAGCACCACAGTGAGACAATCAGATGGTGAAAAAAGGAAAAATAATAATAATAGAATTAATAAAAAAATCTGTTTTAACATGTGAACTAAGTGGGTAAGCAAGAGCTAAAAATTTTATTCTAATATTGTTTTCATGGAACAGTGACTTTAGAAAAGAGACTATGAGAAAAATAATTTTAACTGTGTCTGAGTTTGTCTGTCTCTCAGACCATTAAACTGGAGTGTCTTCACTGTGAACTGAGGTGTGAACTGAGATAATTATACTAATTCTTCTGACTGGGAAAGCTGACTGCAGTGGGAGAAAAAGAGCAATTTTTAGAGGGTATGGAAGAAGCCAGGTGACACAAATCTTTTCCACCTAAAAGGATGCCACATTTTCTTATGGGAATTTATATATGTGTGGAAGAACATTAAAAAAGAGGAGAAACGTTGCATCTTCCCTGCTTTCTACTGAAATTGTACTGCTTGTCCTGTCCTATGAGCATCAAGGGGCATTTGAAAATGTTCTCAGTATCTCTTCCTCCATCCTGTATTTATCTCTATGCAATACAGCTGGTCACAGGAACTAATCAGTCTGCCCTGACAACTTTCTTTGCTTCTGTTGCATTCTATTCAGTACAAAAATGTACACGAGACCCAGGACAACAACGCACCCCTGCCCAAAAATATCTTGAACCTACTACTTCAGGACTAAGCAAGGAAAGGGTTCAAAGGAGACCAGAGGGATGGAGCAATATAATAGCAATGCTGTGATTACTCTTGTGATCACAGACTGTTATTCGATAATTTTGCTATAACATTTGGTTACCAATAGTGCTGAAAAAAATGGTCCCACACATACCCATGTCTCTTCATTTGGTATTAGCATTTGTAAGTCTGTTAAAAGAAATTGGGTAGAGGAATTAATTTGGAATACAAATTAAAGTTTTTTCAGTACTTTTGTATTACTTCCCAGATGTTTTTTTTTTTTTTTATCAGGTTTCATTTCTTCACTGCTTTAGAAAGTAAATTCTGTACTATATATAAAGAAACTTATATGTGGTGCTTCCCTAAAGTGTTACGGCACTTGAACTCCTCAAAAAGACCTCAGTTCCTCCTGTAAGAGAACACATCTTTTGTTCCTGGCAGTACTGGGAGAAAGGATAGATGGTGCCTAGACATTCATCAGGAGCTATCAACTCATCCTTTGACCTTTCCTCAGCAGCAGCAAGTTAATGTTTCCAGGCAGTGGAGAAGATAAGTACTCACCTCATACCTAGATCTGCCTCAAAAACATCAGAGCTTTCCAGTCTTATTAACCAGGGAGAAATTTTAATGTTTTGGGTTTTTTTAATCTAGGGTTTTTTCACTTTCTTAGGACTTGGAAGAAGCCTCCTGTTTGAAGGATGTGAGCACAAGATCTGAAAAGAGTGAAGGCTCAAAAATCCCTTTTTATTCCTAAAAATCTCAGAGTCCAAGCCTTACTAGTTTAATACACCTATAAAATGTAAAAGGATATATTTTAGTATCAAATATTTACTTAATGCAATGGTGCGTTGAAAAAGCTGGAACCTTTATTTCTACAAATCATCCAATTAGTCAGAAAAAAATACCAGTTAATTTTTTTGCCATAGGCTAAATCACAATGAGAATTTTGTGCTCTGGAGCATGAGTCAAGGAAATGCATTGCATTATGCAGAAGTATGGATGAAATGAGGGAAAGACTGAACACTTCCTTCTTCATTCTACTTTCAGAAAGACTTGGTACCTCTTTGAAAACCTTACACTGAGAAATTTGTATAGGTCTTCCTTATGCTGCAGCCCAGAGAAAAAGAATGCTTTTATGTGCCAATTGCTGTTTTCACCCTTTTGTAACACATTTGGGGCTAGGGAAGGTGAATGACAGAAACCATGGAGATAACAGTGATAAGTGCTAATCAGCCCTAGATAGAGTCAAAGTGATTGGCCTCAGGCTGCCTGATTAACAAGGTCATTAGCAGCTTGTGCTGATGATCCACTTTACAATGTAATAGAGAAGACAATTACCCCATAGGAGGTGAGATCTGCACACCATGTGTGGACCTCAGACATAATATCAAAGGCTGAGACAAAGATGAAACCCCTGCACAGGGACCAGGCCACCAGTCAGAACAAGGACAAGGACACATCCAGCATGAGTGTCCTGTGAACCTGGATCCTGCAGCCAGTCTAGCCCAGACCAGAGGGAAAGGCACTATAGCTGGTGTGAATGTAATGTGTAAGACAGAAATACTAGATTAGAAATTGCTCTCTATCTGAGCCATCCTGAGCCATTAATGAATGAGCTATTCATTAATAAATGAATTCTCAATCTGTAGAATCATGGAGAGGTGTGATTCTCTGGTTTTAGTCCCCTACCCAAATCCTGAAAGAAATTATTGTTTTCATAATAATCAAAGACCTGGTTATCTAAACAATTTTCCCAAGGTGAAGCATACACAAGTAAGTTATTAGCTTGTCTGTCTCCATGGGAGAAAATACATATGTATGTAAGTACTACCTATCTACTAAATGTGAATGAAATTGCCCATGAAGGTAATATGTATTTTTTACTCAGTAATGTGATTTTTATTTATAGAGTCCTTGCAGATGTTGCTTTGCAGAAGACATTCCAGTAGATCTGATTCTGCACCCTGGTGCAAAAGAGCAGCAGTCACAGGCCAGATTGGCAGAAGAGATCAGTTCAGTCAAGGAGCAGCCAAAGCTATTTCTTATTCTGTAAGACTTTATCTCTTATTCCACATGATAACAACAAATTCACTTGTTCTCACTCCCCCTTTTTCATTCATATTAACCATGTCAGCAGTCTATATTATCAAACATAGTTCTGTTGAGTTCAGCCACCCTCCTTGGTTCCTTCCATCTCACACTTATCCACCATCCTCAAGGTTATCAGAGAGTCCTTCAGCCCTGGTAACATTCCAATAATCTGATCTATCTTCTACTCCACTCTGGCCTTTTCTCTGAGGCTCATTGCCCTCGCAAAGCAGTGAGTCTAGGAGCACCACTCTATTTGTGGGATTCCCATCCATGGATCACACATCCATATTAACTGGCAGGGGCTTATGTATATCATTAAAATTAACATGTATATGTATAACAACAATGCACATTTATCAGACACCACCTGTTTCAGAAAAAGAAGGTGGCACTTTGAGCCAAATATTTCATTCTTGTCTTATATATAATCCTTCTCTACTTATTGCAGGTGTAGCAGAGATGTCTGCAGTTTTGACACAGCAATTCAAAAGCTGCATCTTTTGGTTAAGAATTACTTTCACATTACAAGGAAAACCATATGCATAATTTTTATTTTTTATTTTTTATTTTATTAAGTTAGGAAAAATCTTGCATTGTTTTATTTTAATAAGGTAGTTCTGACAGTTTTCACCTGAAATAGCTGAAAGTGAGGACTAGAACTACTTTCAGCATAAAGCTATCTGCCAGGGAATTTGTCTTCAACACCTGGAATGCCTTTGATAATATACCAGACCTTGTTGGAACTTTTTCCCTGCTGAAATGAAAGAATAATAAAACTGTAAAGTAGTTTAGGGGTTGACTAATCAAAATTCTGTTTGCTTCAGGATTCCTTAAGCTCAAAGTGAGGCAGGAAATATTGTTGACCAAACTTTACAGACAGAAGTAACTTATCTGGCTTTTCCCTTTGTTGGCTTTGAGTCAATAAAGATAACATTTAATTATGTGTCACAAATAGAAATAAGAAGAAATTTAACTCTTTGGAATTCATTACTCTGTGTTAATCATGTTTATCTTAAGTTTGGTTTTTTGTAGATGCGCCTATCCTGTATGATGTTTACTTTGTCAGTTACGTTAATATCTGTAGGATTACATTATGAGAATTATAAATGAGAACACATTTTCAGGAAAGACTGAAAGACTCTTGTCAGGAAAACTTGCCACAGTTATGGAGTTCTGTGTTTTGGAATAGGTGTAACTGATGATTCAGAATTGCACATAACCAAATCATCTGTCAGTTACAGATATGCATTACTCGCACTGTTACTTGATCAGATGTCAGTTTTACAGTCTAATGCTCTTTCTTCAGCTACCAGCAATTTGGATTCAGACCTGTTCCCCCATTGCCCATAAAAATCAATAAACTTAGAGTTATTTAAGAGCAAATATAATGCTTGGTTGCAGGCAGCAAAATTGGCTGTGAAAATCTGAAGCAGTTGAATGCAAGAAAATCTTTGCAATTACATTGTTAACACTAGCAACTAAACAAAATTAAAATATTTACTTGGGGCCATTTGAGTATACTTGGGGTATTTGGTATCCCTGTTATAAAAAATAAGGATAATAAATAATATTTTTTGAATTTTTTGCGTACTTTTGTGAATTTTTTGTATTTTTACTCTGTGTATATTCCAAAGGCAAATTTCAAGTCCAATCTATAGACCAGATATTCCACCACTGCCAGTGCAAAAACAGTCTCTTCTTGAACAAAAATCTTGAGTGAAGACTCATAACTATCATTGACGTAGCTAGAGACAAAAAAGGATGGATTTCAATATTTCCAGATGTTAAATTCATTAATACGGAATAGAATAAACCCCAAGGTAAGGGGTGGACTCTGGGATTTGCAGAGTCTATTTTCACTGAAAGATATTGTTTACTTCATGGAATCCCATTGTTCCTCTGTTGGTATATGGAGGAACAGGAACAGACCCTTGGTGTACATGTCCAAATCCTTGTCTCTTAATTTTGGAGTTGAAGGAATGACATTTTCTCTGATATAATATTATCGTCAATTTTTTAAGACTAAAGTCTTAAGCAAGGAGCTTTGACTGTAACATTGTGATAATTTTATATATTGGCCCTTTCCTTTGTCTACAGGAATATATAGATATAAATTCATTTTTGTTACTGAGGAAAAAAAACAAAACCTCAGTTTCTTTCCCTGACTGTAATATAATTCTGGAAAAATATGATGCAAGTCAATAGAGAGCAACAGGAGGTAGGTGAAAAAAGGGGCAAAATTATCTTGCATAATTTGTTTTTCAATAAGTTAAACATAATGTAGAATATTTCTAAGATCACAGGAACAAATTACAGTACCTTAGAGAATTAATGTTTATACGATGATGGATGTACCAGTGCAGTCCCTGTGGGAAAGGAACACCAAGAAAAGGAATAAACATTTCTGAACATTTGTCATAGAGAAAAAAGGCAGGATTCACCTTATCTTTCACTGTCCAGAAGTAAGCATGTGGTTTAAGGTACTTGACTAAACTCCTCTTTGTGTTAGAACAGAAGGAGATCGTCTTCTCTTGAGGACAATTTATCTCACCTTTCTTAAATGTTGGTCTTAAGAATGGATGAATCAGCCTCAGGAGTCATCTCTTTTTGTTTCTTCGCTTTGAAAAAAAATTTGGCATGAATGACAAGCTTGGATTAGGCATCTAACTTTGAGGACTAAATTAGGTGAATTGTATCTTACCTTAAGTCAATGTATAACTCTTACTCCAAGGGATACAAGCATTAACTTGGTCTTCTCAAAAAGTAGTTTTCAAAGGTGTTTATTCAGGTGCCAATAAGCCTCTGGTGGATTTTAAGTGTATGAATGACTAACAACCTCAACATTGCAATTATTTGGGCCTGGAAGCAAAAGGACTTTTAAACTCCCAGCTCATGTATATACACTTAGTTCTTCCTAGATTCTATTGAGACTTAAGTTTTTAAATGGGACTTTTCTGTTTTGCTGCATATTTGGACTGCTAAATGGCTTTGAAAAGTTGACCTTTTATGGCTACTATAAAAACTGGATTGCAACATACTGTCTAATTTTTAGAGATACCCTAAATTATTTTACTTCATGTGTCAAAAGATTATTTAGGTAAAATAAATCCACAACAGCTAAACTTAGGTTCACTTTTTTCACTATGACAATGCACTGGAACAAGTTACCCAGAGAAACTGTGGATGCTTCATCCTTAAAAATGTTCAAGGCCAGGTTGAATGGACTTTAAGCAATCCAGTATAGTGAAAGCTGTCCATGCCCATGGCAGAGGAGTTGAAACTAGATGACCTTCAAACCCAAGGGACTAGATGTCCCTTCCAACCAAAACCATTCTATGATTCCATGAATCTATGATTCTATGAAGATGCCCCATTTCTTAATACAAATTAGATATTAAAAACAAACTAAAGAAAAACCCTTCTGGAAGGATTAATGAACCCATATGGACATTTGTGCTCTTGGACTTTGGAATTTGATCTGATTCATTTAGACCTAGAATACATGTCTATATATCATACCACTGGAAAAAGAACAGAAACACTACAAGTGTACTTAAACCAAAACAAACTACTTTGAATTCTTGCTTTTCTTGAATTTCAGATTTACAGTATTTCACCAAAGTATGGTGCATAATAAATAGTTGTGTAACTTGAAGCACATAGGACAATACCCTTTGTGTAACTTGTTGCCATCTTCAAAAACCTTTGAAATCAAGTCTTAGAATAACCAGGCATACAGAGCTGGTAAATATATTGTACTTCTTATCAAGGAATGTCAAGTTGCTCTCTTAATATCTACACAGAGAACATCAATTGACAGAGCTGCATTGGAACAAAAAAAATACGCATTTGTTTGAATTGATTAAAGATGGACAGATTGCAGTCAAAATTAAGAGTGTACATTGCAAAAGAATAGAAAGCAGTGACTGAAGAAAAAGTGCACCACTGCATCATATATATATATGCATGTATATATATATATCTGCAAAAAAGAAACAAGACAGTTCTTTATCCTCAGTAATTCACTTACAAGGTAGGTATGTGGGGAAATAAATAATGAAGATTCTTAATACACTACAATACCAAAATTGTATTTTTTAGAACAGTTTAATTTTTTATTCAAATAGATGTTTCTGTGACTCTTTCCAGGGGCTACTCCTGAAATGCTAAAGCTTACATGTCACATTCTTTTCTGAAATCTATTAAAAGATGATATCCACCCTTTCAACTTTGAAGAGTTAGCACATTTGGGGGAAAATTTCTTGTTACTTTATTGTTGTTGACGTTTTCTTCACGGGTTGTCCCACAGACACAACATCAAAGAGACTGCAGAAAGGTCCTGCTCAAAGAAAAAGTAAAACTTAATAAAACATTTCTTTCTTTGAGGAAAAGAGTTATTGAGAGAGTAAAAAAAGTGCATCCAATTATTTTGCAACTGAAGATGATAATGACACAATTGAAAATGAAAAATGGTAAAACTATGACCATCTTTTGTAGATGCACAAGTTGAGATCCACTCTGCATTACCTAAACATTTAATTTATGTCTGCTGACATTCTGGGGTAGTCAGTGGATATAAATACGTGTCTCTTAGTATTTACAAAAGGAAAATTTTTTACCTAAGATGTGGCAATTAAATCAAGAAGACAAATCTCCTCTTTTGATCTTCAAAGCTTCTCTTTTCTTAATTTATAAAGAAATTCACACACTGTAGACTTAATTCAGTCACTTTAGGATGGGTTACTAATGGGTTGCTCGTATCTTTTGAGATGGGTGACAGCAGCAAGGGCATATTAACAGTCCTCCACCTGCTGAGAACCGTGGGTCCCCTAAAAGTCATGTTTAGTACCCGGTAGCCCCGCGGCACTATCTTACATATTGTAATATTGTAAAGAGTTTCAAAGGGTGCTTGACCTATACATCATTATTTTTGACCAAATGAATCAATATCTTTAGGAATGCTAGGTCATTGGAACTTAAATATGAGTGTAAATTATTTGCCTTTATTAAGTCTATTGAAATTGTCCCTCAGTAAGTAACTAATACTTGGAATAAAAGGTCCTACTGTAAGTGAGGTTAAAGTGAAAAAATACAGGTAATATATGTATCTTCTAATTTAAATTAGCAATTTGATGGAACTTAGAGAAACTTACATATCATTTCATTTCATCTGATCCTAAGTCTGTCTGATTTTGTACATCAAAATCACCAATGCATATTTTACAATGCATATAGTGCCAATCCACAATTTAACAGGCTTGCTTACATTTTATTGCCAATGAAATATAACATTCCCTACCCTCTGTAACCCTTCCAGGACTGAGTTGTATTTTGGCATACTGAAACTCCCCTTCTTTCTCAGATTTATCTTCTGGAACCTTAATTCAAGTTGACAATGTTAAACTATAATAAACTTAGCTTGTTACAAAATAAATTCCAACAGAAAATCCTATACACTATTGTACATACCTAAATGTAGCTAAGACAGAGAAAGGAAAAGGCATCCTGAAAAATCCTTCTCAGGGAGCTTGTAAGTGATGCTACAGACTTTTTTCCATATAATATAATAGATATTTCACCCAAAGTCTCATTCTGATCAAGTTTTTTGTCTCATTAATTACTTCGCTAATAAAGTCAGATCATATGGATATAGTGTAATTAGTCCTCATTTTATTTCACAAGTCAGATTTGTTTCAGATATTCAAAAATGTAGGCAAAGATGAACTCTATGGCCATAAGGAAAGAAGGTAGAAAGGAATATTAAACAAGAAGCTTTGAGAAAAAAACAGTGGGAGACTGTGAGAGTGTATAAAAGGATCTATCGAGTTTCCAGGGGTGCTTAGAAATTTTCAAAGATTTTGAAAAGCTGAGGGCTTTGCTTGTATTGCTCCCTTTTTAGGATTATTTATTATTCTGTTTTAAGTATATCCTATGTTATAAGTTTTAGACACTGATTATTATCTCTAGGTTCCCTGGATTTTAGATTAAGTCAATACTTGCCTCAGAAACATCTCAGTGTCCGTTAATATTAGACTGATACTGACAGAGATGAGACTGTTAGTTTTCTGTTAAATTAGCTTTATTCCAAGAGCATCATGTTTATAATACTGCCAGTTTCCAGCCTAGTGGTTTATTCCTTAATGTCAAGCAAACTTTCAAGGCTGTAAGTATCCTCAAAAATTCGATACAATAATCAAAACAAGCAGCAGTATAGAATATTTCTTTTTTTCCTGAAAAGGAAACAAAAGTAAAAACATATAACAGGAAAAAAACCCTTATTTATTTCTCTCCATTCTAACTTGTATTGAGAGATGTTGAAAGTGTGTGAGCACTTAATATGAGTATTACAAGTATTTTTTAAGTACTTACTTTTCTAAACATGGATAATAGCATGCTGACTTTATACTAAATAATAATTACTATATTGCTGAAAATATTGTCCTCAATCAGTTATTATTTTTAAATTGTATTATTTTGTCGTGTTATTTATCCATGACATATCTGCAACGTTTAGGAATCAGTATCACATTGACATATTTCAAGGAGATGTTTTTATATTGAAAAGTGCCATTGTATACTGAAAAGTACCATTGAAAAGTTCCATTCTTATGGAAAGAAAATAATTATGAAAATGTCTGTCTGAAAATCTCTAGACTTGATCTAAGATTTCTAATAAAATATAAAACAGAAAAAAATCCCCAACCAGAGCTAAAACTTGAAATAAAAAGGATTAATTCTGCTTTATGAAATCATTTCATATTTTCAATGAGTAAAGATCATGAGTAAGGTTCAGAAATTCAGAGAGTAAATACTTATAGAAAAATCATTTTGTCAGGACTAAAAACACCTAGTAGTAGAATGCCTAGTCTATAGAGACTTCCTGAGCCTTGATCCTGTATGAAGGAATTTCTTAACATCACCATATAATGCAATATTTTTGTACCCTAGAAGAAGCTAAAGGCTCAAACCAAATTACTCTCCCTTTCTTCAAACCCTTCAGCAGTGACTTATTCTGAATATTCCAAATAATGATTAATTGTGTTCTAACAAAGCAAAAAAAAAAAAAAAAAAAAAAAAAAACCAAAAAAAAAAAACCCCCACCCCAAAATCNGAAAGAGAAGCAGAAAATGTGTTTGTGTGATCTCAGCAGAGAGAGCTGAGAGTGGAGTGCTGTCATTTCTCTGTGATACTCTCCTTTAGCAATCATTTGAATTTGTTTTTTCAGCTTCTTGGCTGTACTCTCCCTTGCTTTCCTACCCAGAAATGCTTGCCACTAGGCTCTCCTCAGTACACTGCTGAACTTGGATGCCATCCAGTGAAGAGCTGCAGAGGTTGCTCGTGCCCTACTGGGGGGAATCAAGATCTGGTGCATATGCAATGTGTCATCCAGTTTTCTCAGAACTTGTAAAAGATCCAGCTGTGCTGTTAATTTGGTCAGGCCTCAGGCCTTCCACAGCACATCAGTTTTATTTGATTTACATTCTAGAGCCTACATTAGATTTCTAGGAATCAATGTGAGATAGATTCTTACCAAGGTCCTCACACAGAAATAAAAAATTTAAGAGTCAAAAGAAATGTAATGGATAAAACACATTATGTAAACATGTTTTCTGCATGTTTGTTTGAGAAAGAATTTTTCTTGCGGTCTCAGTCTGTAAGAAGGATCAGAGAGAAAATACTTTATGTTTCAACATTTATATTTTTAAATTTTTTTTAAAAAACCATAGGAACAGACAAAAACTGGCTATTTGGAAATTATTTTTTAAATTGTGCTGAATATACAATATCATTAATTTTGTCCTGTTATTTTAAAGTTATCATTAAATAATTCTGTCAGTTGTTGCCACCTTTTTTTTGTCATATCATGACAAAAACCACCTCCTTGAAAGCAAAACAAAATGAAACAAGAAAATCTGAAAGCACAAAGGTAGTAAATTCAGATAGTCACTGCAGGAAGGTTTTACTCAAATAGAAAATTACTAAGAGTGTTGCAGTAAAGTGAAATGACAAATCATATGCATATACTGAAGGAAAATATTTTCAAAAGTAAGAATAGAGTACAAGAATCCAAGCTCTTCAAAGGAAGAAGAAAATAACACTCTGTAAATTAAGCAAATAAAGGAATGCTTACTTTTCCTTAAAATGGTTTCAGGGGGTCAATTTTTTTCTAAGAAGGATAACTGAAGAATTGAGAAATACCTAATTAAGATACTCCTTATTATGTTTTTGAGTATTAGGGAAAATTTCCTGTCTGACCATTCAGGAACCACTCTGGCAATCACAATCCCACCACCAGAGACTTTAACTGCTGGGAGTGAAGTTCTGGATTGCTCCAGTGCCCCAAGGGGACCCACTTGGCTACCTACATTCGCCATATTCATGCAGTCAGACCAGGTTTTCCTACCAGTTCAACACCAGGTTTCCCAAAGCAGCCTCAGGCCTTTGGCTCCTTTAAGTAATTTTTTCATGGTCCAGTAACAGAATATCATCTTGAGCTGGTGTTTCTGAGGAGGGAATGCAAACAAAGGAAACCCTGAGCTTTTGTACCCTCTCAGTCTAAGTGTGTGAGAGTCTGTTGGCTACTGCTTCTCTGAGTGTCTGGTCACCAGGCTGGTGCCACAAGTCCTCACTCTATTTGCTGTGCAAATATCGGTGCCAGTTCACAGCCTCTTGCCTCTGGCTCACACCACCCAGAGCTCAGCCTGCAACGGGCACTGTAGCACCACACTGAGCTGCCTGCACTAAATGTATTTATTCTTCAGCATATTTTGTCAGTAATTGGAATTAATAATCAAATAAAACAACTGAAAATCAGGGTTGGTGTTATTTTTAGCTACGCATGGGTTTGGTGGCACCTCTCAAGGAATACTGCAGAAAGAGGATGTTGAGAATTTTTATTGAATTATGTAAGTATAACACCTTGTGCCACAGAATCCCAAAATCACAGAATGGGTCAAGTTGGAAGGGATCACAGCAGATCATCTGGTCCAACCTCCCTGCTCAAGCAGGGTCATTCTAGAGCACATTGCACAGGATTGTGTCGAGGCAGTTCTTGAATATTTCCAGTGAGGGACACTCTAAAACCTCCCTGGGTGGTCTGTTCCAGTGCATGGACACCTGGACAATAAAGAATTTCTTTCTCATATTCAGGTGTAACTTTCTGTGCATCAGTTTCCTCCCATTGTCTCTTGTGCTGTTGTTTGGCACTGCTGAGCCAAACTGCTGCTCCATCCTCCTGATATTCCTCATAACAGAGATGCTCCAGTCCCTTCATCGCTTTCACAGCTCTCCACTGGACCTGTTCCAGGAGCTCCAAGTCTCTTTTCTCCTGAGGAGCCGAGAACTGGACACAGTGCTCCAGATGCATCTCACCAGGGCTGAGTAGAGGGGCAGGTTCACCTCCCTCAACCTGCTGATAATGTTCCTCCTAGTGCACCCCAGGATACCCTTGGTCCTCTTTACCACAAGGGCCCTGCTGGTTCAAGGACAGCTTGTTGTCCACCAGGAGCCCCAGGTCCTTTTCTGCAGAGCTGATCTCCAGCAGGTCAGCCTGCAGCCTGTGCTGGTGCATGGGAGTTTTCTTCCCCAAGTGCAGGATCCTGTATCTGCCTTTGTTGAACTCCAGAGAGTTCTTCTCTGTCCATCTCTTTCTTATCAAAATTCAACTATATTAAAACTTAAAAAGAGTGAAAGGATAACTGACTCTCTAAAGCTGCTAGCATATATTTTAAATATAATGAATAGAGTTAGTCATGCGTATATAAAATATTTACAGTCTCTCAATAACATAGATATGAGAAATTAAATACATTTTTTGTAAACATGTGAGAAGCAACTGGAAGAAACAACAAATTATAAGGGGAGGCATATTAAAAATATTGATAGGATACTTGATCTTGACATTTAAGCACTTGTTTACGTTGATGGCAAATTTACTACAGAAAAAAAGTCACAAATATTTTTAGTTTACTACCAAAAGAGCATCTACCTTACAAAATTAAAAAATGTTTTAAAAGGATTTCTGAAAATGTGTAGATGACATAATTATCTATGTTTCTGAAATTTTGAGTAGTCAGTCACCCTACTTTTCATTTTCTTTTGCAGTAGCTGCATTTGTAGCTTTATTGTGGTTCAATATGGCCCTTTCTCACTCCACCAGCATCAAAAGTGGATGTTTTAGTCATCACTTAACTACCCAGATATTCTGATTGAATCTGTAAAATAGTTTTTCTGGAAATTATGAAAAAAAAATTCATACTTGTTTCATAGAAATAAAGATGAGGTAACCAATTTTTATCTACTGATGAGATAGCTGAGGAGTGTTTTAAAGGAAATAGGAAGGCCAGATACAGTCTTCTACTTTATCCAATTGGATCTGAACCCAAATTTCCCAAGGAACAGAACTGATCCTATTTCTGTTTCTCCAGCTGTTGATTTTTCCCTTGGGGCATAATTAGGGTTTCCATATGCCCAGTTCCTACTTCATGCCATATGTGTTTCCTTTATATCTGTACTTGATATCTCGGCATTGCGATATTTAAAGAACCTTGAGATCATTTGACAAAGTATCAAACAGGGGTAATATGGTTAAAGGGAAACTTCAGTTTAAAATTTCCCAACTTGTAATAGGAATCTAAATACTCAGTTCTCATTAAAGCTGTTGATAACTTTATATGCAAATGATTAGAAGCTAAAATTAAATTATATAAGATGAGAAACTTCCCTTCATTCCAGTATCTCTTACTGAACTGGAAGTTCTACTATTTACTCTATTCCTGTATCAAGAACTGTGACTAGCAGAGATTTTGAGGCCAAATACTTTACAGAAAGTTGTAAAGTCATCAAAAATACATTGTTGTGTTAAACTGTATTCTTTTTAACTAGAAAAACACTGAATATATCTATCCATAAATCAAAGTTCTCAGAATGAATTCATGCTCAGGTAGTGATGGGCAGAATCTTGAAAAATAACCACTTAGTACCAACAAGCATCAGGGCCATCAGAACCATATTTCTGAGAATAAGTTTGGAAAACTAAGCATAAAGGCCATTTATTGAAATTCAAAAAATATATTTCTGAAAATAAGCTGGGAAAAATTGCTGATCACAAAACGTTTTATTTTGATACTATACTTCATATTGAATTGACTATATGGCATTATTTACTTCATTTAACACAGTTTCAGGGAAAATATGTGAATAATATCTATGAATGCATTCCCAGGTACTTACGAACTTGCAGGCATTCTCACTTTCCACTCACTTCAGAAACCATCTCTGTTGTAGGAAGTACAAACTACCATCTCAGGAAGATAAAGGAAATTTATGTCTCCTTTCTTCTGTTGTTTCAACAGAAGTGTTTGGATGAAAGATACATCATGTTCGAGCCCATACTGTAGTCTGAATTCAAGTACTATCCTTGACTCCCTACACAGCAAGAAGACAGCAAACTCAAATACTTAAACCTCCTGTAAGTTGATGGCATGGACACAAGCATGAAGACATACAAACAGCCTACAGTTCTTTTGCTCTTGGTATGACTCAGTGAATCTCCTAGCTTTAGAAAAGAAAGAACATAATGGATTTCTTTTGTTTAATATAGTTCTGATGAAAGACTTATACTACATTTATTATATCGGAATAAAATTGCCAAAACCCATGTGAATGACTAACTAAAACTTTTCATATTAAGTGATCCATTTATGTCTCTCTTCCATAGCTTCATACTGCTAAACAGGGACTGTAAAAAAAAGTAAGCACTATTTTTACCCACTTCATGAAATTATTGATGCAATTGATTTTATGCACAAGGTGCTGAGGTACTACATGAATGCATAAAGCCTCAGAGTATTTGGCAGTTATGACCTGTCCCAAAGGATAATGCTGTGTCCTGAAATATGAGAAAGGCCAGTGCAAAATATTCACATCTCCTGAGAATTTAGGACTCCGTACCCTCAGTGATGGACAACATATTAGAGATTAAATGAGCTACAGCAGTGATTCACTGCACATCAACGCAACTTAAGTTCCCTGAGGTTCTTTCTCCATATTTTTCAGAGTTCCGCAAAATGTGAGTTTCCATAAAATAAAGCTCTCTGGCTCTTCTGCTTCTAAAAAAAGGGCTTAAATTCTACAAATAAATATAATTCTATTTTGTTTACTCTGTTCTCAGGTGAGTAGGAATAAAAATTCCAACAACAGTGAAGACTTTACTTATTCATCTTATTGTTGTACTGACAACAAAGCCAAGTATCAGGCAGTTGAAAACTAGCATTACAAGCATATATTCCCAAACAGAGAAAGTTAAAACAGAGGATGCTATTAACTTATAATATACTTCACATTACAAGAACAGCT
This sequence comes from Erpornis zantholeuca, assembly GCA_013400515.1. Lineage (NCBI taxonomy): Eukaryota > Metazoa > Chordata > Aves > Passeriformes > Timaliidae > Erpornis > Erpornis zantholeuca. The sequence continues at coordinate 74,080 of VZTN01030940.1, forward strand.
TTGTCTTAATATCTTTCAGAAAACTGAATGGATATATTTTTCTGAAAAAAGAGGGCTCATACTATTCTGTCAGTGCGTTAGAATCATAGAATGAACAATAGAATTATAGAATGGTTTGGGTTGGAAGGGACTAACTATCTCATTCCCACCCCCCTGACATAGGTAGACACCCTCCACTAGATCAGGTTGCCCCATCCAGCCTGGCTATGAACACTTCCAGGGGTGGGGCATCCACGACTTCCCTAGGCAGCATAATCCAGTGCCTCACCACCCCCACAGTGAAGAATTCCTACTTAAAATCTAATCTATGCCTACTTTCTTTTAGTTTAAAACAATTCCCCCTCATTCAATCACTACGAGCCTGTGCCAATGTCCATGTCAGTACCTTTAGGTAAGTAACAGGCTGCTATACTTCCTCTGCCCACAGGACACACAGATGCCTCTCATCAGGTCCCATGGACTCATGGATCCCTGGGCCCTTTATGTGGTGTCAGACCTGATCTAGTTCTACACTGGGTAGTTCTTCATTATCCCAGACCCTGCCTTTGCCTCCTGCATCTTGGGCAGCATAGCTGGAACACTTCCCTGTGAAGCACAAGGCAAAAAGGTTATTCAGTCTCTAATTCTCTGTCTTCTCCACAGCCCAGGTAGTCAGGTCTCCCATTTCCTTCTGGGAGGGCCTGTGAAAGACTGGAAGGATTGCTGTCTTCAAATATTTTGGGTGCATGTGGGGGAAATGGGCAGGTTGGGCACTGCCCTGGTGAGGTGATGCCCAGCACAGCCCACCTGCACACCCCAGTACCTGGGGCCTGTATCCCAGTCTGGCAGTGGCTGCCAATCCCTGGAACACTGGAGGCAAATGCTCCACCCCTACCCCTGGAACCCCTGTCTACCTGCAGAGTGGCCAAATGACCTGGGGGAAGGAAAACTAAAGGGTACAGGTAGGTTTTCATGTGATTATGGAATCAAAGTTATATACATTTTCCTACCTCCTCAGAGCAAAGCATGAAATTACTATACCAGGGGAAGTATATATAGTAATGGTTAACGATGTGTAAAGCACAATTGTGCAGAGGAGAGGGATGTTGAACTGTTGTTGGTTGCCCCTGGAAGCAGGGAGAAAAAAGCCTGACAGAGGAGTAGAGGTGGAAGCTGGAAAGTTCTCTCCAGCTGTACACAAAGAAAGCATAAGTGGTAAAATAAGCAAATTAAAAAAGAAAAGTTTTGCATGTGAGAATCAATGAAGGGTTTGATAAAGTTGGAAAGGTATTTGGTCTGAACCTGGGGACCCTGGTTGAAACAATATGCTGAGTAGATTGGAGCATTGTTATAACCAACAAAGACATACTAAATATTCATGTCCATACCAAAAAAAGAAAAAAAAATAAAAATCAGGACATCCTTTTAGCACATTTCCAGTGATAATAAAATTAAATTCTTGCAGACTAAAAGCTTAACATACAGTCTACTGAAATCCACAGAAAACTTCTAGTAAATCTAAAGTTATCAAGTTCCTCTCAAGAAATAAATTCAACAGATAGGTGTTGAATGTTCTGTTCCATTGGAAATTTAGGGCGTTTTCTGTATTTGCTGGATTATCATATGAAGGAATTTTTGCATAAAGTTGAAGAGCTGGGACGTGTACACATACATGTGCTTACGATCACACAACATGCATATATATGACTTGTATATGTATTGATGGTCACAATTACTGTTCATAGAAGTAATAATATTCATGGAAAAGGGAGATTCTTGTTCATTTTATCTGTTTCAGAGCAAGGATGTGAATAACACTGGAATGCAGAAACACCTAATTTAAACAATGGTAGTCTTTACTCAGGAATGGGTTTACAGGATTGGTTTTCAAAGCACGTAATAGAATGGACTCCAAACTATCTAGTATACAAGAGGGGAATACAAATAGCCAACAAAATGTTAGGAAGACGGGAGCACCAAGTCAGTGCTGGTGAGGGTGCTTTACTTCCTGTTCATATCAAAATACTATTGCTTTACTATTATTCTTTCCCAAATAAATGGTGTTTGCTTTTTGGCTGTTACAGCTGTTTCATTTTTTCTTCCTCTATTTGGTTTTACACCTTTTCTCGTGGTAAAAGCCAAGACTGACCACTGATTGGTAGGAAGGAGAGGCTTCCTGAGCTGGGAAGAGATTGGAAAGGAAAAACACAAACCAAACAAAAGGAAAATAGGACCTGAGCTCGTGAGGTTTTGTTCACTGAAAAACAGATCACCTGCATATTTAGGTGTGTTCATCATTGCTGCTGACAGTATGCAGGAGGAAGATTAGCCATGTATAAATGCAGTTTGACTGCAGAATTAACATTATTTAATTGATGTAGTTCTCTACACAAGCTTATGGGGTAAGGGGTGCCTTTTGTTACATTTTTATGAGAAGCAGGAGAGGGCTGTTGTAAGCTAATACCACTTGAAGGATGAAAAGAGATAATGATTTCATTCAGTTCAAGTCTATGCTATGATCAAAATATAAGTACAACATTTACCCCTATAATGTACTTTTGAGGCTGATGGGCAGTGGTGTTTCTTCACTGATACTTTAGATAATTCATCTCACGTGTATTTCTGGGTCATGCAGTGTAGCTGCTTCTGATGGTCTTATGAAGACTCAGTACTTTAAACTCAAGGTCTAATGACCAAAACAGCTTCTAAAAATGAAAACTGTGTGATTATTCCAACTTGTGGTGAGATACTAGGGAATTCCAGCTGCTTTGGGGCTTGTTAAAGTCACTGGTGCTCCACAGCCTGAACTTGTAAGCGTTTATGCATTCAGTTTACAAGAGAACCTTCTGATTTCAGCTGGAGTTAATTTGCTCGTCAAAGTAGCCCAACTATGAGTTTTACTATGATGTTTCCTTCCACTTCAGAAAGGTTTAATAAAGTAAATAGCAGTTTGAAAAACCCAAGCCTTTAGAACATAATGTCAAAATTATCACAAAAGCATGAATTCTTATAGACTAGTGAAAAAAATTAGACAATCTTTGGGTTATAACAAAAAAAACAAACCAAACAAAAACAACCCCAAAAAACCAAAAAACCAAAAACAAACCCAGGAACAACATAAACACAAACAAAAAACCAATAAAAACAGACAGGCAAAAAACCAAAAACAAAACCAAAAGACCCCCAAAACACTGAAACCCAAAACTTGCCTATCAGTGTTCTCACAATCAGCTCCCTCTCCCTTGGGAGTTGTGCACAGAAAATATGCACAGCAGTGAAGAGTGAGACTAGCACAATAAAAAGCAATATAAAAAAATCCTGCGTAACCAGATACCAGTGTTTTGATTTGTTTCATGTGCATCTTGTCTGCAGTGTGACAAGGTAAATGCTGTAGCACAGCTAAAGTTTCTTTTTATGAAGAAAGACCCAAAATATTTGAAAGCAGAAAGATTTGAAGCATATTTAATTTCAGACAGAGTAAAGCTGAACTGTTTAGTGGTTATGCTAGTGAGAAAATTAAATTCACACCCCAATGTATGAATTCCTTTAGTTTCTTCAAAGTAGGCTTTGAGATCTGCTATTCTGCAGTGATTTGTTATGCTGCTAATGTTCATAGCTATTTCCAGAAGACAAATCCGTGCCTTTCCAGACCTGACAATATTTGACTCTTAAGAGCTATGAAAAGGTAAAAGGTACAGGGATACCTAGGTATAGACACAGCCATTTTGTTCCCCCAGATATATCCATAAAGCAAGGTTAAACTAACAGTGAAATTTGCATTTTATTTTAAGAATGTACAGTTTGATAAAGGCTGACTGCTAGCATCAACACCATGGAACAATGTTGGTGCATGTGCTTATATTTTTTGCTTTTCTCCAGGAAAAGGAATTCAAGCTGATTTATAAACTGGAAGAGTGAAAGAAATTGAAGCTTTGAATTTATTTGTAAAATATATATTTTCTACATTAAATTACTGGATTATTCTGTATTTTTTCCCCTTAAATTTTATATGCTTAGCAAGCATGTCAGAAATGAGAGATTTTTAGCAGGCTAACAGCCTCAGGGTTAAAGTATTTGGATGAATTGATTAGAGCCCACAAGCTTGGTGAGAAATAACAGGTGGGAATGCATTGGGATGGGATACAACTAACTTATACCTATACTTATAGTATATACAAATACTTACAGTGGAAGTTCATTTATCTGAAAATGCTAAGGTTTTTGTATCATTTTGTCCTTGTCTAAGAATGTAGCATGAGAGACCCATACATTAGTATGCTACACCCAAATTATGTTTTACTGGAAATCAATACTGTTTAAAGCAGAGTAGGTTTGGCCATCAGAAGGTAATAAAAAAAGTGTTATGTAGTCTATTCAAAAATAAGGAAGGTTTCATTTTATAAAATTAAGATACTAAGATATATTTTTTCTTTCTCATGTACAATTTTTGAGTACAGAGTCACTATTATCAGCACTAAAATAATACTTTAATTGATTATTTTGGATGTGAAGTAGAATATCTGAAATCAAATCAAGGACTGGTTAAAGGACAGACAGAACTGATAGAAAGAGATAAACTAAGTCATTAAAATGTTACAAGCTGCAAAGGTAACTTGGATAAAGCTGAACAAGGATTAGGAAGAAATGGTAGAATACATTGAGGCGGGAGCAGAATTTGCAAGATATTTAACAATCCACTTTCAGAGTGTGAATTCAGTAAGAGCGCTATTGTTCTTTATCACATCCTTTTTGTTCAACTCACATGAGAGCAGTATTTTGGGAAGAGATTGCAATGTTTGAAGTGAAACACAGTAAATAGTAATACATTAGGGGAAACAGTGCAGAGGATCACAGAATACAGACCATATTCAGCAAATATTACCTATTTCAGCAGCTGTATCTAAAGAGAATGCTTATTGGTAATCTTGATTTATCATCTTAAGTTTATTTTACTTTCAAAATCTTGAGAATCGTACACGCAGTTCGAGCTTTATACCTTTGTGAGAGTAAACTGCGTGTTCATACTTGGGAATGTAAGAAGTCAACTATTTGCTGGGGGGTTTTATTCATAAACACCTCTCATCTCTGCTTTTAAAACCTTATTACCCAGGAACACATTATCTGTTACCAACATTCCAGTTTAGTCCTGTCTTCAACTCTGTCATGCATCCCAGGAAAAGAAACTTCTAGAATTTCTTCCACTTGACTGCAAACATGCAACACCAAAGCAAATAAAGCAAAATGCAGAAGGGCAAGGAAGTTTGCAGAGCATTGAGAATGATCAGGCACAATTCAGTTAGGAAACTGTGTTTTTTGAAGAACACTGTTATGTTGTATACATGTTGTTGTTTCCAAAGGTAGGTTGGGGGTTAAAAAAATTACTTAAAAAACATGAGGATGTCAGTTACCATTACCTTTTTCATGAAGGTTTAAAAAATATTCTGATCAGCCTTGCCGTATCTAATCAAATATTTATTTCTCATCCTTAATCATGCTTAGTCTACTTAAAAATAAGTCAGCTCTGCATCTGATATACAGATGTTCAATGCACACTGCTCACACTGTAAATTTTGCACAATTATTCTTGGGTAGGCAGTTGTAGATGGAAAAATCAACTCTGAAGATGGTCTTGTATGTAAGACTTGGATACTTTTATGTTAGTTTTTCTTAATGTATATATATTATTTATATATAAAGATTTTTTTTCTTTAAAGGACCATGATAAGCATATAGAACATTAAAAAAAAATATATAAACCTTACAGAAACTGCATGAGAACTGACTATGGCAAAGGTGCAATCACTGATTTTACATAAGATCAGCAGATTGCAGATTGCTCTAGCAAAACTCACTACTGTGCAAGGAGCCCCATCAAGAAGGGCACAGGAAAGGTTGGTAGAAACTCTGTACAGAATTTAGATTAGCTACTTTAGTGTACTAATATAAGTTTTAATATCTTCCTTAATAATAAAATTCATTTATATCCCAGACGTCAGGTTATTGGTCTCTTGGCCCCTTCGAGGAAGTAATTGAGCACCTGTATGGGGACAATGGGAATTGAGGAGTTCTGATTAGTTTTCTCTAGTTATAAATTATTTATCACCTCATTCCATTTTCCTCTTACACCTATTGGGACGTTTTCACAGTCTTGTTGCATAATAAGAAAGTGAACATCAGCAATCTATTTGCTATGGTTCACCCTCATGAGCCATTTAGCATTTTGTAATTCCACAGAAAAAGCTATCAGATCAGCGGAAATGAAGTGAGAGTTTTATAGATGTTTTCTGTTATATGATTTCTTTTTTAAGAAGGTAATGACTGACTCATTTAAAAATGAGTGAATTGGCTAACAAATCTTAACCTGTGATGTTATATCAGACATCTACTGCTGAAAGAGCAAATATCTATCCTACTTCCAAAATACATACATCATAAAATACATACAAAATTCTTATATTTATTCATGTTGAAAGCGAACACCACATTTTAACATAGCTTAATACATTTAAAGTGCACTTCTGCATTTTCCATTTTGGAAAATGGCTTTCTTAGAGTGGAGTGTTATAAAACAGTAATCTTTAAACTTGTATGATTTTTCACACCCACTCCTTCCCTACACCTTTTTTCTTAAAGGAACAGACCACAGTTTCTTTTCTACCATCTGCAAGTGTGACCAGATGGTGATGGAAAATTTGTGGGTAAACATCTAGCGCTATGAAGAGAAGATAGACTTAAGTAGTCATTGACTCCAGTTCATCAGTTTGGACTAGGAACTGTAGACTAGTGCCTTCTCAGACCTCTTATTTATCACATAAAATCCAGTAACATAAAATATGTTGTCATGTATCTGGGTTTGTGTATGAGAGATCATACAAAAAACAAAACATCTATAATCAAGACCCAGTTATGTGGAAAAGATGCAGTGGCTGTAGCACTTGTTCATAGCATGGCTATGACCTGCTACTCTGCTATAATTAAAGGCCAATAAAATAGCATTTAGTTTCCTAAAAGACTGAGTAAAGTTGTGAAGAGATCATGAGCTGGTTCTATGAGGTCCTGTTGCAGAAGAGTGTAATTAATATGACCAAGATGAAAGAAGTGGTAAAGAAATATCAACTTCAAGGCTTATTTCTGAGAAGAAGCTAATCTGAAGCAGCCTTCCAAGGTGGAAAAGACACCAAATTCCCTGTAACTGCAAGTTACAAGGTGTGGGATGAACACCTATGGTAGCAGACAACTTGATCTGGGAGCCCTCTTAGCTAAATCTTCCTATGTTCCTTTAGCATTATTCTTATGAATTGCCATTGTTGCATGCCTGGAATACTGGATATGCCTAACTTTCTCACATGGGTTCCTGTCTGCTGCACTCAGCCCCTCCTTGTGTTACCTGGAGAAGGTGACTGGTTTCACCCAAAGCACGGACCTGTTTGAGACCTAAGAAAGGCAGTTCAGCTTCATCTTCTGTCATGTGAATTTTGGTCCAATGCTATTAAGAAATAAACCACAAAAACTCCAAAAGACTCTGCAAGCTGTGAAGTCAGCTGGAAAACTTACAATGACCTTAATAATTAGGCCAGGCTATGGCAGAATCTCACATAGAAATTATTGCTCTATTTTAAGGGTAGCAGGAACTCCTCATAGATTAAAGTTGCATCTAAAGAGGGTACACATGAGTGACAGTATGTTCCTCACCTCCTGAAGAGACAATGCCCCTCTGAGGCCTTACCACCCACTGCTTTACTGTAGCAATTGTAGGAGAGAGTATAGCACACATTGGCATCCATTTGGTTTATTACACCTAATTTGAATAATTTTTTGCTTTGAACAAAACTTTCCTCTTCCATATTGTCAATAATATGATATATATCAGGAAAAATAATAAATTTCTTGTTAAGAAGTTACCAAATCCAGTTTTATGGACAAAGGCTGGGTGGAAAGCACTGATGATGTGTGATGTATTCAGTCCCTGATCACTAGAAAGAAGGAAACAAATTGAATAATTCTACACCTAATTTAATTTGTCAGAACATATTAATCATATAGGGCCAATGCTGCCCTCAGACTAATAAATTAATTTTCAACAATATAATAAGGATTGTGATCGAATGTCTGAAGGCAAAATTAAACCCCCAATTTGGATATTTCCTGAACCTGAGTAGTTGTTTGACAGTCTTATTCCTTCCATTATTCTATGAATAATTATTTTTGGTGCATTGCATAAGGAACCATCTCACTTGTTTAGCAGAAAGAACAGACACACAATTTGCAACATCAAAAGGCAACCCTTCAGAAGGAAAATGGTGGGTCAAATCTTCACTTAATGCACTGCAATACAACCTGGAAGATAAAACCTGGCACATTATTTTTCAGTACTACTCTTTTTCATTGCATCAAATTCAGACTTATGATCTAATAAAATTCCAGGAAGGAACTGTAAATTCTGAAAGTAAAGGAGATTCAAGTAATTTCTAAAGAACAAGGCAGAAAATGCTTAGTTTTAAGAAATTACTCAATACTATTACTGTATCAAAAAAAGGTCAATGTGCGTCCACTTTATACATTGGATTCACAAAATCCATCTGGAAGGAAGAATGTTGAATAACAGAGACATTTAATTAGGAAATGTTATATTAACTGTGAAATGAACATACTTGAAAACTGATGAAATGAAACTATTATCTATATACTTAAATTAATGATTTACTCAACGTCTTTAGATAATGCTGGTCCATATTCTGACACTAAAAACGAACTTAGAACTCATATGGAATTGAAAAATAGTTGAGAAATGCTGTTGAAAAATATATTCCACTTGTTTTACTGGTGGGGATTTTGTAGGGGCTTTTTTGGATTGGAGGGGTTCTTTCTTTTTTTTGTTTTTTTTTTTTTTATGCAACTAAACTTTAGATTATGTGGCAACTTTGAAAATAAAAGGGAGTAGTCTTGTATACAGAGTAAGTTTCAAGACAAATTGTTTAAATCGATTGATTTCTAAATAGTATAATTAGATTCAATAGTCTACTTTTTTTTGTCACAGATGGTAACTGAGCCCCATTAGACCAGAAAAACCACCTCTTTTTTGTGTGTGTTTTGTTTTTAAAATAACCAGCCAAGAAAGAAAATGCATTTACTTTCCATTCTTATCCAAATTTGACTGCTTCCAATACTGAACTAGTTTCTTACCTCAATTATGGCAATTGGAGACCAT